>JASANE010010787.1:0-24842 GCA_030248225.1 Trileptium ribeirensis
TAACGATTGGGGCGATGAGACCCATTTGATAGGGCCTAAAATGAGAGATACCGCGGCAGAACACAGTTATAATTCCGGCAATGCGCCGGAAACGTGAAGCAAGCGTTTGAACGATGCTAATGTCGGTGCTTCAACAACGTTGGACGGGAGGTTATTCCAAGTGTTGACCACTCGGTGACTAAAGAATTGCAATCGTTTATTGGATCGCGCAATATCCGGTGGCTTTATCTTGTAGATATGACCACGAGTGTTAGCATTACCATCAACGAAAAACTTATGATGCGGAAGGTTGACTTTACTAGTCATTATTTGATACATGAGAATTAAATCCGCACGTATACGTCGCGTTTCCAATGTCTGTAGTTGTAAATATCGTAGACGATCCTCATAGCTGAGGTGGCGTATACTGGGAAGCAACTTGGCGACGCGCATTTGTACGTCTTCTAATAGACCAATGTCTTTTCGAAAGTAAGGACACCAAACCGGGGAGGCGAACAAAAGATGAGGTCGAATCAATGCCCGACGCAAGAAAAGTAGTGAAGTTTTAGTTAAGTGCTTAATATGTCTCTTAATGATCCCATACGCTTTGTTTGCCGCTGCCACCGTCTTTTTACATTGTGCTTCCCACTTCAAATTATGTGACATTAAAACACCTAAGTCGCGAGCTGTTTCAACTCCTTGAAGACATTGACGATTGAGAGTGTATTCCTTGTCAACATTGTTCGTTCCAAAGTTCACAGTTAAGGATTTTTCAGCATTGAAATATATAGCATTGTCTATTGACCAGTTGTAAACGTTATCTAATGTACGCTGGAGATTGGAAGCACCTGAACTATTTGCTGAAAGAGGATCAAATTTTACAAAAACCTTCAAGTCATCCGCAAATTTAAGCATTTTCACATTGTCAGAATTCGTTTCATCGATGTCGTTGATATCGAGCAAAAATAAACAAGGTCCGGCTACCGATCCCTGTGGAACACCACTGGAAATTTCCACATGGCGGGAATGAAAGCCTCTGTACACTACTCGTTGTGATCTTCCTTGCAAAAAACTTCGAAACCATTCAATTGTTTTAACTGCTAAACCAAAAGATGACAGCTTTTGCCATAATCTTATATGACTAACTGAATCAAAAGCTTTCTTGAAGTCAAGATATACACAATCTACTACGTCACCATCGTTTATTGCCCTCGTAATGTAATCGGTGAATTCTAATAACTGCGTGCAGCACAATTTTCCGCGACAGAAACCAAATTGAGAATCATTTAACATACCATTAGAAATCGTGTGGGCAATAACCTGGTCGCATATAATTTGTTCCAATATTTTACAGCACTTGCAAGTCAAACTGATCGGTCTATAGTTTCTAACATCCGAGGTATTTCCAGTTTTGTGGAGCGGGACTATATCAGCCGCTAACCAGTCAGTAGGCAAAACTGCTAGTCTGTAAGACATTTCGAAAATCTTAACTAGTGGGTCAGCAAGGACAACAGCCATATACTTCAGGGCTGCATTAGGTATTCTGTCTGGGCCACATGCCTTATTGGATTCCACCTCGGATAACTTCTTTTTAATTAAATTAGCATCGAAATAGATTTCATTCATAGATACTTGACCTGCAATGGGAAACATGGCAGCACTTCCTGGTGGGACGAATACTGAGGCAAAATAATCATTGTACATATTAGCTATTTCTACCGGGTCATCGCATATACTATCATCTTCTATCCGTCTCATCGACATACCACCACAAGGGTTCTTGCGTTTACGATTTGTGTAAGCAAAGAACGATTTTGGGTCTGATTTTATGTTTGTAGCAATCTTTAGTTCGAATGTCCTGAATGTCACTTTCACACAATTTGTCGCACACTACAAGCTTTGTTTGATATATAGTTGAGCCACGACGCTTGCGTATTGCGTAGCGTGAATTTCTTGTATGCATTTCTTTTTGTACGAATTGCATGGATTGTTCGAAATGTTGCCCAAATCGGTTTCTTTACAATCTTAACAGAATTACCTTTAGGCATAGTTAATTCTAGCACTTCGAGTAGAGTAGATTTGAATATTGACCACATTTTTTCTACAGTTGGAGTTGCCCTAATCAGTTCTATAACGTTTTTTGAAGTGAACAGTTGACAAGTATGCTCCCAATGACTAGCAGTTGCACGATGTATAGATAGTTGTGAGCGCGGTGGTGAACGAATATATTGCAGGTTCCATGCTAGCTTGAACAACAATGTTATGGTCTGAAGTTGAAGTAAGCGGAGCGTCAATTCCAACAGCAATGACATCTTCTGGCAAATGTGTGAAGACGAGGTCGAGACATTTATTTCGGCGAGTGTTTTCCCTGATATGTTGGTGTAGTCCGCTATCTACTACCGCTGACACAAACGAATCACATCTAGGAGGCCACTCAAAGTTCACCCAGTCAATGTCAGGATAATTGAAGTCGCCAGCGATGCATATTTTAGCATATTCAGAGATAATTTGGTGCCGCAATAACGCTTGGACTGCATTATCTATTAATTCACCAGCGTTAGGAGGGCGGTAGATGCAACAGAATAAAGCACGATCACCAAAGCTCATTGGCACAGAACAAAGAGTAGCTTCACAGTCAATTTCAAGGGGCATGGTTACGGGGGAAGGATTGAGGAGAGATCTTACGTGGATAGCAGCGCCCCCACCCCTCCGATTTTGGCTATCATAGCGAAATAAAGAATAATTGCTTATAGAAATCTCCCAATCATCGTACTCATACTTGCTCCACGTTTCCAATTATCAAAATTCACCCATACCCATAAATTCCCCAAAACCTAAATTTCTTAAATAAAATTATATAAAACACACTTTTTCTTTTTCCCTACCCTTTTTCCTATAATATATACCTCACCCACCCTTTTCTTCTACACACAACCAAAATTCTACCCAAAATCCATTTTTCTCCTTTTCCCCATTTTTCTACTAAAATTCAAATTACGTACCCTCCCTCCCCCAATACCCCACCAAACACTACCATTTTTTATATCCTTTTCTTATCTACCATCCCCACCCCATATATAACCTACAGCCCTCCCTCTTTCTATTTTTCCATAAAATTTCCTTTTTCTAAATTTTCACTTTTTCCTCATTTTTTACACTTTTCAAATATCTCCCATTTCCCCAAAACCGTACCAACCCATCCCAAAATTTTAATATCCTTTACCCAGGGAATAACCGGAACCGGAACCGTCCATTTAAACCGGAACCGAAACCGGAACCTGGTCTTCGAAATTTATATATAGTAAAACATATAATGGAAGAAACGAAGGTATAGTGGATTTAAAATGCATTAAAACATATTAAACTTAATGTATTGCGATGGTATTATCGCCTTTCTGAAACTTTAAAGAGATTGAGGAAGCTAATAATGTTTATTTATCGATCAAATATGTCAGTTTTTGGACATTCAGAGCAAAAAATGTCTTCCACTATACACTATTGCGTATACAGCGTCAAGTCGAATGTGCTTACAAAGCTTGGAGCGTAGAATACACACTTTCGCTCTGTCTCCAGTCGCCTCCCTTTACTACACATACGTTTGTTGCATGTTCTTCTGTAGGAAACTTAAAGTTATTGGTTTATATGATTCTAAGAGAAAATAATAGATAGAAGGTAATTTTCTGATCAGTGGTCAGAGACACTGGTTAGGTTAGCCTTGGACAAACAGTGCACGTCATTTTACTTCAATTTAGACTGATTTACCAATTTTACAAGCGCACTGGCGGGTGCTTGACGCAATTTATGTTAGCCAAACATACCCTACGTACTTCTGCGTAAGCCATACTCTGTTACCGAGTTGCACCGGTTTAATTCAAACGTATCCCACAGACTTCGGGATGTGTAAAATATCTGCTACAAGCATCGACCTGGCTTTGATTTAACTAACTCCTGCAGGTTATTATGAAAAATTCCTGCTCAAATTATGTGCCCTACTTACGTTTCACACGGCAAATTGGTTAGTTAATCTTTTCTTTTGCTTGGTTGTATTGGAGATTGATCATTGTATAATTGAGCGGAGCGAGGTCGCCGAGCGAAGCGTTTTTATTTTCTGTCTGGGAGCAAAAAAGTCGATGTCCGTTCGTCCGATAGTCTTTCATGGATCTGAAGAACCACTGAATCTAGTTCAAAAAACTTTTTTTCATTTGAAAGCTTATCATGTGAGGATGTGCACCTGATATTCAGAAGTTTGGCAACTTGCCGATCTTATCATCAATTAAGCTAATTAGCTAATTAACACCCTAATTAAGCTCATAACAGCTTAATTATTGGTCGTAGAGTCGTTTTAACGGCATATACGTTGAGTTTTCCATGGGGATGTGAACCACTGAATGTTATATATTACTAGCAACACACTATCACGTGAGACAGAATAAGTACATAACCTTGGCCTTATCCAGAAAACGCTGTTTACTGGCAATCGTTTATCCTACTTTAACGACGGTAGGCGCAATCGCGGATTGCGAGATGGGCGAAACAATGGTTGATGTATACGTTTGGTCAAATATCAACCTCGTCAGAATTATTAGTGGTAGAATGAATGACGCCATAAAACTTATATATAAGTAATACTATACTAATGAAATTTGGAGTCTGCAGTAGTAATAGGTAGTTTAGTACTGGATGACTGGCTGGGACCGTTTAGGTTTAGGAGCATAGCTTATATTGGATAACCATTTCCAAACTATTATGAGCAATAACTTTTGATCAATCGATCATGACTTTTTAACACATGTTGTTTTTTTGGACTGTATATATGTAATAAAGTTACAGAAATATTTGAGTATGACCAATTAGTTCAGTTTAGTCCGTATATTAGAAATATGTGCAAATAGTATTATATAATAAATATTTTCCTACCAAAAAATGTATTTGTGCTTTAAGAGTTCTTTGTCGTCCTCCTCAAATTCCACAGTTTCGACGTCATTCGTGACAACCGCGGCAGTCCAATCCGTTGAACGTGATATTGCAAAAGGACAGCGTTTGGCTTCAACTGTTCAAACCGTGGTGTCGGGCGAGCTCCACGGACAAACAGTCAGCACCCAGTCTATTACCGGTCCGCAGCATGGTTTACTACATCATGGAGCAGTAAAGTGGACTGCCGGTTTGTCGAATTGTGCAGCAAGCGGTCTCCTATACCCCAGTCAATTGCTACAAAAGGCTCCGATGCAGCTGCAGTACCAGCAGCAACAACGATTTAGTAGGGCCGTCGCAGCTCCCTGTGGCGCTGTTGCTGTGCCGCAACAGCAACATCTCAGCACTAGCAGCAGCAGCGTAAGCAAGAATGTTGGTAACAGCAACGTTGTTATTATGCAACCGGCAGCTTTGCTTGCTGCAGCTGCGGCTGCTACAGCGAAACAGCAGCAAATGGTTCAATCGGCTGGCGGATATGAGAAAAGTGGAGGATTGCTTGTGGTCCAGTCGCAGTCTCAATTCGTCCACTGCACGAGCAGCAACAGCAGCAGGAACTGCACGACTGCCTCCAGTGCACCATCGTCAGCTGTAACGCCGGTAAAAGTTTCCTTAAATACCGCGCCGCCTGACATCGGCGGTAACAACAGTAGTGGACGACCGAATATTTTACGTAAGAAAGTTGGACCTACCGCCGCACATCGGCAACAGCAACATTTACTACTGCAGGAATCGGGCGATTGTACGCGACGAAACGATGCCTTCGATGACAGTGCTAACTCAGAACAGTACAACTTCAGGCGACATGATCCCAAGAATAATTTGACAGACGTGGATAAGGGTCGCGATATTTTAGTGGGTTCGGTAAATGTTAGCTGCCAGGTTGCTGGCATGGATGCGGCTTCATGTTATTATGTGAACGGGAACGAATCTCACGATAATGCAGTTATAAAAGTATCACCTGGACGGTGCAGTGTTGGAGGCAGCTTACCCCATAGTTCAGGCAACTCATTTACTGGGCAGACCGTAGTAGCAGCAACTTCTTTTGTTAATTCAGCCTGTCCGGCGTCGCTAAAATCCCCTTCCGTTAAATCTAGGCCGAAGGCAGTAGGGTCGGTTGATCGAAGTTGTAGCGATACTGCAGATGCCTTCTCAGACGATAACGATTCTGTGCTGTCGTCAGCTTCGTCGTCGACCGTATCGGCCCACTCGGGCTCTCCCCCACCGGTGCTTCTGTCAGGTTCCTCGCTGCCCAGTCACACACATCGAGAAGTTAAATGCGCGGATGGCAGTAACAGCGCTGAAATAACGCATGAAGCGGATGTCGTCAGAAAACGTGGCATTGCAAACAGCATTTTGCATCCGCCGGACGATGTAGTAAGTCAAGAATGTGGTGTAATTTCGTGCAGGAAGAGAACGAGGAAGCAGGATCTGGGAAGCGGACAACAACGGTTGGATCTCAAGAGTAGGAACAGTAACGAAATGGCACTTAGAAATTGCACCGGCAGCGCAGATTCTAGGTCAATCGCTGGAGCTGGACGCAAATGTATCGCTCATAATTGCGCGACGAAACAACAAATATCACCAATTCCACCATTACGTTATGGACATACACCGGCTGCTGGGTCAGTAGTTAGTCAGCCTGGAACAGATCTCTTGCCTACGACTACGGCACTAGGATCAGCTAAAGCTACTATGTCCGGAACACATAGCGTTGGCTCACCACGAAAGCGGTCACGCAAGCAAGATTTGAATAAACCAAATTGTGAACAGAATATTGCTCCAAATTTGCTTGCTTCAGCTGGCAACACGCACGCTATATCAAATACAGCAGTTGCGTTGCCGACACCATGTTCTTTAAACAATAGTACCTTATCTTTGGAGTGCCATGATGAACAAATGGATGATATAATGATGTTTGACGACGACGCTCCTCCGGGTTCTGGACGTGGTCAGACTACTTGCGAAAAACAGCTACCGTTTGCAGCCAGGGTTTTCTCAAACACTGCGGCGCTGCGCCCGGGCGGCGCACCAAGTGGATTTAATGGCATAGCAGAGGGTAAGGGGCCCCGATTGCTTGCGAAAGAATTAACTCAAACACCGGTTCGGTTGCCACCAACCTCAGGTATAAAATCGCCTTCGTCAACGTGTTCTGTTTCACCAAAAGTCACTCCCGAAAGGCCGAAATCAGGTAAGAAACGTCGCCTTAAACACCGCGTTACGAGCGATTTAACCGGGTCTTTAAAACGGATTTGTCATGAGAAATCGGGTGATATAGATAACATCAATTCTGCTTTTATCGGCAAATCAGAAGAAAGGCCAAAGTGTGCTGTAATGGTTGTCGCCAATACAACCACAAGTCATAGCATCACCACCGCTATTACGAAATCAACGAACAGCAGCAAAAATAATATGGGTCTTGTACCTCCGTTCTTCGATATTGCCGCGGCTTTTGCTGTGTTCGGTCCCCGTACAAACAAAAAGGATGCAAATTATCCCCAGCAAAAAGATAAAGACGCCGTGTTGTCGCCTGTCGCGTTGCGAAAAAGCGATCGGAATAAGCGAAAAATAGCTAATGTTCAGTGTTTGACGCCAGTTGCTTCGGATGACAACGCTCAGGTTATTGTTCAGGGGTCACTTTGTACAGACGGTATTAGCTTGAAACGCCATATGGTAGGTGAGAGTAGTGAGGAAATGCAAGCTTCATCAGATGGCATTATGTCCGAGTCAGCCACTGATGATTCCCATAGGCTCAGTGAGCAAAAGCCGATATCGGCCGCACCAGAAGCTACGACAACGCTTTGGTCCTCGTATTATTCGAGAGTTTCGTCTATCATGTGGGATTACGATATGAGCTGGAAACCGAAATCTGCACATTTTCTCAGGTCAGTTGCGTTCCACTTGATAAGTTTGACACCATTTTTTATGTGGGATAAACGGTATTCTAGCCTGATTTACAGTATAAGTAGCGACAGATTATCAATTAAATATTTACATATTGCGCTAGTTAAAGTTTACATTTTGTTGATACTTGTACGACAGGCGATTGTATAGGCTGGAATGTCCGGATTCGGTCGGACAGTCCTCTTTTGGCGATTTACACCTCCCCCTGTAACGCGACCCCTTCAGTGATGAAATTCTAAACTGAGATAATGAAAAACGCAATGTTGGCACTTGACATTATGTATGTAACAAGGGGGAAAACATTATAAAGTCCTCATGGTGCAGCAACAGCTCAAAATTGAAATTGCATTCTAAGCTGTTTTCTCCGATTAGAAGACCGTTTTTGATTGAAGTAAAACGTTATGTCTTCGTCGCAGTCGCATTTGACCATGAATTTGAGAGACCCGCCGGAATCCCTGGCTCTAGCCTGATAATAAAATGTGTAACAGTTGACCGTTCTGTCGTTTTGTGAATGTCTGAAACTTTGGAATATAAGTAGCTAATGTTATTTTAAGCAGATAACTTTTAGTACCCATTCGGTACATTTTAGGCGTCGTTTTTATTTATTTTAAACCGTACGTGGGCAATGCTTGTGCTAATACAGGAACGTAATTGCAGCTGTGCTCAAGGGCGTAGCCAGGGAAGGGGTTGCGGGGGTCGCGACCCCCCCCCCTTTTTGGCTCAATCCCAAACAAAATTTTTTTGAGCGATTCCTGTTCAAAATGATGTCGGAAATTGTCTTAAAACTATCCTCTCTCGCACTAGAAAACAATTACTTTCAACCGTATTTTTGACCAAACTTCACATTTTTGTATTAAAATTCGATATTTTGGCAACAGTTACATTTTTTACTTGTTTATGGCGTACTTAATATATATACCAATTCTGGACCTCTCTTTCACATTTCTGAGCGCGACCCCCACCCGGACCTCCCCCTTTAGGTACCCACTGTGGGCCGCGACCCGCCCCTTTCAAAATTCCTGGCTACGCCCTTGGCTGTGCTGGCACATTAAAGACATTGTTGGAGGTACTTTTTGACAGGTTTTGGTTGTTTCCACCACTGATAAAGTGAACTTAAACATTATTATACGGAGGTGGAATTTAGATTGCGACAAAGGCAACAATCGTACCGGAATTAGAATTCCACTTAAAACTTGTTCAAAATTTTCGGCAGTTTAACTCCAGCTGAACGGCAAACATACAGTTTTTGTGCAACGAGCGAAGCGAACGAACATATTTATTTGTATATATCTGTACGGATAAATTTTGTATCTCCGTCCGTTCATCCAGACAGTTTTTTTATATTTTTCAAGAATACATGAAGATATATCTATGGATTGTTTTTATTCGGTATTCTATAGTCTGGTCCATGACCAATATAGGCTTCATTCATCCAAGCCACATATAAAACCGGTATGTCCCCTTTAAGGATAGTAGTCTTTCGATTTTGTGACCGAGTATAACAAGTTTTCAGAGTTGTTTCTCAAAACAAGGGCTTTGTTTAAAAATGCCCCAAACCTGGACGAGGTCTGCAATTTTGTCGACTAACACATTTCGCAGACTCGTAGAAAGGGGTCCTCCAAACTGATCTTGCTCTCAAAGTGATTCATTTGAACGTATTTGTATATATAAACCTTTTGGTATGGTACTGCTTCGTCAGGAACTCCCCCCTCATTATTATTTTCAAAAATGATATATATGTAGTATGTTATATTTTGTTTCACCTGTGATTATGAAGGTTTTGAAGTTGCAAATTAGACGTACCCTTGACCGGTGTATCCGTTTTGGAATGGCACCGCTTCCCTGATAAACCATGCATGCGGATTTCAGTCTAATTATATAATTAGTTTCATCTGTGATTATAAAATTTCCTAGGTTGTTGAAAATGGTGAGGTGATTCAATGGAACGTATGTGTGACAAAGGTTCCTCACTTCCTGCGTGCTCGTGGCTGCCTCATTGTCTAGTATTTTACCGCCTTCAATTCCCTTTTAAAACAACTAAACTTAAAATGTCGCTTAGGGTTTTTATGTATAGTCGAAATACAAGCAGTAGCATTGAGTTTTGTTATTGGCCATTTTTGTGTCACCTCAATATGCTAGGCATGTGCTAGGGGTCAAAATTTACTTTGGGGGAATTGCCGACATACTGAGGAAGCTCGAAAAGCCTACCAAAACTCTGTGTGGGACGAGCATTTGTGTGAGGCACTTCACCGACATGGAGAGTTCGATAGTGGGGTCTCACTATGAACACGTTAGCAAAACGTTAATTTTTCGCTTTGTTATGAATAAATTGCTGCATAAAATGAAATAGTGCCCGTCTTCCGTAAATTAAACACTGTTCGCTAACTTAGTGTGAGTTACTCCGCAAATACTGGTGTTAAATTAATATAGTCAAAAGAATGTTTCTTGTTTATATCGCAAATCCATATAGCATGATAATATCGAGTTGTGATAGTGAATCGGAAGCAAAGAATATATTTACTAGAAGGTGGGTCAACCCATGATTACGCTGCCAGCGGCATAAATGATAGCGAACGGCGTTTATTGTCACCGTTACATTCGACTGAATTACTCCATTGTTTTCAGCAACCTTGAAAGTCTTCACAATCAAATATGCAACAAATCAAAGCACCTTATGTTCAAAACCACGAAATCTTGCATGGTTCATTGGGAGGGGTCTCATGCGTTGCGCTACTATTTTTAAAAGGCTATATATATACATTTGCCAAAGATACATTTAATTGAATCACCAGTACCATGTCAAAAATGGCGCTGCGGTTACAGATACATTCATATTAATCACTCCATCGTTTTCAGCAATATCGCAAGCCTTTATAATCAAAGTGTACTAGTGGAAAATCCGGATCCGTCCGTTTAATCCGGATCTGGGTTTCGAAACTTAGATATAGTAAGTCAGATAAAGAGAGAAATGAAGGCACAGTTTATTTAAAATGTATTAAAAATAACTTTTACATTAAGCTTAATGTATTGCGATGGCATTATTGCATCTCTGGCATTTTGAAGAGACTGAGAAAGCTAATAATGTTTATTTGCCGATCAATATGTTGGTTTTTGAACCTCCAGAGCAAAAAATCTCTTCCACTATATAGCCTTATTTTGTGAAACTGACCGTGCTTGTAACTAAACATGCTTGCTTAGGGCGTAGACTTACTTTCGATATGTCTCCAATCGCCTCCTTTTACTACGCATACTTTGATGCATCTTATTTTGCAGGAAACTTGAAATTATTGTTTGTATGGTTCTAAGAGAAAACAAAATAAGGTATATTATAATCTTCGGGTCAGAGATATTGTTTAGGATAGCGTTGGGCAACCAATGCCCGTCAACTAGATGATAATGTGATAACTTACTGATCAGGGTGCAATAAATGGGACAAACTGTTGTACTGCTCGCGCAATTTCAAACAATACAGTTCCTTGCCAAGAACTCAGTTTCTGTTGCACATTATGTTACTTTGCTTCAATGTAGACTGATTTACAAAGATTACAAACGCACTGGATAGTGCTTGACGCATCTTATATATATTAGCCAAGCTTACAAATTAACCATACTCTGTTACCGAATTGGACCGGTTTAATTTTAACATGCCCCGCAGACTTCTAAATGTGTAAAATAGCTATAACAAGCATCAAGCTGGCTTTCTTTTGCTAACAAACTCCTGCAGGGTTAAGATGAAAAATTCCTACTGAAATTGTGTCCTACTTCCTTTTCACACGGCAATTTACTGAGTTAATTTTTTCTTTTGTTTGGTTTTTGGACCTTGATCATTGTGTATATTACATATGTTTGGACCACAGATGAATCAAAAATGTGGAAAATTTCAAGCAAAAAATTTTAAACAGGACTTCCGGTATGGTTTTTGCCTTTTGCGGAATCGCAACCGGAAAACGATTTTCGCCGGAACCGGAATTCCGGTTAGTCCCTGCACTGTACATAACAAAATCATTAGTCTGGAAACCACGAAATCATGCACTGTTCAAGATGTTGTCAGTGGATACATTGTTGTTCCAGAAAGGATACATCGTTCACATATTCGCTCAAACAAGTTATGTGTTCGTTTTCAGTCTTTTCAAAAACTTTATCGCAAGGTTCAAAAAATTATATCGTTATATAGTGAATATCACGAAATTATGCATGATACTGGGATGGGGGTATGAAGGGACACAGTACCATTCCGAATACGGTACATCTGTACAGATCGTTCAACAAAATACTCTGGTGAATAGTGAATATCACAAAATTATGCATGGTACTGGGATGGTGGTATGAAGGGACACAGTACCATTCCTAATAGGGTACATCTGTACAGATCGTTCAACAAAATACTCTGGTTTCAGCGTCCTTTAACTTTATAATCGTAGAAGCTGCAAAGTACAGCATTACATTGAAAATCACGAAATCATGCACGGTTCGGGTAGGGGAAAGTCCCAGGGAATTTGGTTTCAAATAGCTTACGTCGGACACATATAAATTCAAAACAACCATCTCATCTTTTTCAACAGCCTCGAAACCTTTATAGTGACCATATAATATGTATTAATGATTATTATTATAAAAATATGCTATAAAGGATTAAAATGTTGTCTTTTTGGGAGTCCATTTTTGTCCCTATCTCCTTATCCAGCGTTCTGTGGAAAAAGTGTTCGGGCGAACATAAAAGATATGCAAGATTTTTTATGTGAAGATTGTGTTTTGAGATGTAACTGAAAAAATACTTTCCCTTGGTCCAAAAACGGTGGATACCTTCATTTTAAGGGGTCTACCATAATCCATAACTGATTTCATTAAAAAAAACCCGTATACACAGTATCACTTGTGCGTACCATCGTCGCAGACATTGTTCCAATTTTCTCGTTCACATGTCCACTCTTCTGCCTGCGACGGGATTTTCGTCTCCCTTATTTGGAGACCGACAGTGTATTCCAACTATAAAGCATAGAAACGACGGCAGCACACATCAACATCATAGCTCGCCAAGCACACCGGAGACATGGAGTTGCCGTTTGAAACATTTTACGGATGGAGCAGTGACAACACTGGCTGGTAAACTGTTCCAGGGCCGTACGACTCGTAGTGCGAATGAGTACAAACGACAGTTGAGTCGAGCTCGTGGTTTGATGAGCTTCATTGTATTGTTTCTGGTACGATCATTACCGTCCGCCATCACAAAGATGTTGCGCCAGTCGTAGTCGAGATGTCCATGAAGTAATTGATATGTCATTATGAGGTCCGCTCGGCGTCGGCGAGTTTCCAGTTTTTGCAGCTGCAGATATCGTAATCGGGTATTATAATCCATGCCGTCCGTACCCACGACGTTGCGCGTTGCGCGTCTCTGCACCTTCTCTAACAACCCAATATCTCCGATTTGATGAGGAGACCATGCTTGGCATCCGTACTCCAGCTTAGAGCGGACAAGCGCCCTGTAGATTAACAGAAACGGTTGTTTGTCAAGGAAGCCAAAAGTTCGTTGCATTAGGCTGATTATTTTGTGGCACTCAGCTGCTATTTGTTGACAATGTGCCGATGCCTTGAGGTCATCCGTAATAATGAAACCAAGATAACGTTCTTTGTGCGATGATTTGATTTGTTCATCACATAGCATATAGTGATGCCCAGGATTGTTATGGCCAAAATGCAACACGGCACACTTGTTTACGCCAAACATCATCATCGACTTGTCCGCCCAATTGTCCGCAGAATCAAGATCATGCTCAAGGACGCTATAGTCAAGAAGGGCAGACGACGGCCGTATACTTTTCATGATGCATACATCATCGGCAAACTTCCAGATCGGACATACAATAGAGTCGTCTAAGTCGTTGATGAAACAGCTGAAGAATATAGGGCCTAGCACGGAGCCCTGTGGGATCGCTATGCACACTGAGATGTTGACGATGAAGAACTTCCGATGCAGACGAATTCGTGTTCGATTTGATAGAAAACTACGACACCAAGCCAACAGATCACCAGATAATCCATGAGCTGCAAGTTTGGTCAATAACCGTTCGTGAGGCACGAGATCAAATGCTTTACGCAAATCCAACAGCACAGTATCAACACAAAACTGATCGTCGATATATCCTGATAATATATGGATGAAATCGATAAGTTGCAAAGTAGTTGAACGACGTGAGCGAAAACCATACTGAGAATTACATATAAGATCGTGAGAATCAAAGAACGATATGATACCAGATTTGACAATTGACTCCATTAGTTTGCAACAAGAAGAAGTGAGACTGATAGGACGATAATTAGAAGCGGTATGTTTAGAACCAGATTTGAATACGGGAACAACTTTGGCCACGAGCCAATCAGAAGGCAATGAATGAGATAAGAAAGATTTGTTAAAAAGAACTGATAGTGGATTTGCAAGGACATATCGGCATTTTGACAAGATAAGATTTGATAGACAGTCGTGCCCAGGTACAGCGTTTGGTTTGATATTGCTTATAGCGGTGGCTATCACTACAGGGGAAAAATCTATTTGAGATAGGCGAAAGTCCGTACGCATAGTGAAAGTAGGCATGTCGGCCGTCGATTCGCGTTGGAAAATCGATGAGAATTGATTGTTAAACATTTCCGCAACAATATGGGGATCAGTGATGATCGAGCCGTCTTCGTCCCTCAAGCTTATCATGGGTTAGTCGATAGGTTATCATATGCAAAACACTATTGGACTATTCATTCGTTCCTGAATTATTTAGAAAAAACTGTCCAAACGAACGGACACGATAACATTTATCAGTGCACATGGAAACAAATGCTCGCTTGCTGCGTAAAATAATCTGAAGATTAGAATGTCGTAGTTCGCTTAACGATATCATATCCCATATTACAAAAATTGTGATTTAATATTTATCCGAAATTTATTGAAGGACAAAAATTGCATGGCGCTG
The DNA here is from genome assembly GCA_030248225.1 of Trileptium ribeirensis. Lineage (NCBI taxonomy): Eukaryota > Metazoa > Nematoda > Enoplea > Enoplida > Thoracostomopsidae > Trileptium > Trileptium ribeirensis. The sequence continues at coordinate 14,811 of JASANE010010787.1, forward strand.
TTTTGAAATATATATAATACAGGCGTTGACGCCAACTACACGATTCAGCTATTGGATTTTGCTTTTAGCTATGCTAAAATAGTTGCACACAATTTGCGTTTACGTTCGTTGTGTACGCACTATTAGTTGACTGTTTGTTGGGTTGTATTCTTCGTGTTGGTGTTTTAGATACGACCACGTTCGTCGGCGACACGAGCGTCAGTCGACCGCAACCGATTTGGCGAATCAGCTCCGCGCCAGTGGGCCTCGCCATTGGGCTGCTCTGTCGTCACTGGCGACAACGAGCGAGTGCAATAATAGCAGCAGCACAATGGCAGCGCCAACAACAAGCAGTTCAGCGGCAATGATAGCGTCATCGTCGTCGAGACTCGCCAATTCGATGCCGTCGATTGTCGCCTTGGTGGAAGAGCAGCTCGAGGTAAGTTCGAATATTATAGGGTTGGTATATAGTTGAAAATTGAAAGATTGCCGTGGGCTGACGCCAGCGGTGGTGGTACAGTTACAGAAAAAAGTAATGTGCAGATGTGGACAACTCAATTTCGTCGGTTTGTCGATATCCGGACGGACGCAATTGTACCCGTCTATTGAGCATTTACTTTTGCCTGTGACTGTACCTGTGGTGAAACTCTGAAGAAAGCGTGATTATGGTGTGCTCAATAGGTTGCCTGGCCGCTAGAGGACCTTTGTAGCACATTAAATTGCAAATAAAAATGACAAGTGTTTTATGTAATGCGTAATCAGAACGTAGTGGAGATTGTGTGTTGCAGGTGTGAAAGTTTTTAAATTTCGTTGATCGGCTATAACTCGGGAATGACTCAACGGATATTCACGATCTTGGGCTCATTCGAACCGGCATAATTGACTTACTTTGTACATCCCTTAGCGTTTGTATTTGGGGTTTGGGGTTCCGTGGCAGAGGTTCAATAATGTGAGTTTTTGCCTCGTTTTACCCCATTTTAATACCCTTCACGGAAGCAAGGTTATTTTTATATTATCTTTCGATTTTTTCTCTGCTTATCATTATTTCATAGTAAAATGATAAATGCCAATGCGAATTTTTAGTTTTTCGATTAAGACACCGGTTCTGGGGTTATAGGGTTTGAGGTACGGGGGTATGACGCCCCCATGGTTCCTCGCCCCAAATTTCGAAATTTTTTTGTGACGTCCTGGGCGGCTGAAAAGTTTAAGTTGGGGGTTTTCGGGCATGGAAAACTTATTGCCGTTGTTAGCGTTGTTCTAACGTGTTCGGTATTGTGTAATATCTACATTATGAAGACTGAACTTTGTATGACAGATAACAATTATCGTGTCCGAGTTCGTACATTAAAATTTTTTATAGGTGTTCTGGTTTGAGGTCCTTTAAGTGTGTACACGTGTATTGCCAGTATGAATTCTATTGTATAGTTTGGATTATTTGCTGTAGGATCTTCAAGCCGTTTGCTCAGACAACGCAGAGCAACTCGCTGAAGCTGTTGCTGGAGCAGCGAAAATTGGATCTCTTCTGCCGAATTCGCCGCCGGAAGAGGCATTAATAATAAATTGCAAATGCAAGCAGCGAATCTTTGAAGAAGAAGGCATCGTTAAGACCTCAACAGCCTCGTTTGAGCAGCAGCTTCACTCAACTGGCATATCGTATCTGAACTCGGTTTGGCCTTGGATAACCAAATCAGTTTTGTCTACTGGTGGAAGTGGAGCCGATACCAAGAGCTGCAGTAAAGATGCAGCCTTCTCGTGCAAAAACGAGCCAGGATATGGTTGTTACTTAGATTGGAGTTTTACTAGGCTTCCAGCATGTGGGACATCATCATTACGCGATTCATCCGGTTACGAGCCTAAAGCAGCTATTACTAACGATCGCGGTTGTGATTGGGCCGTTGAAGAAAGAAGCCAAGAACTTGGGACTGATGTTACCAATCCAACTAAGTCCTACAGTGGATGCACTTCATTAACATTATACGATCGGGCCTACTTCAGCAGCCAAGCTAGCCGGAAAAATGCGAATCTTTTTGGAATTAGGCTGAAACAGGAAAGCGGTGACAGTAATAGCAGCAGTCAGGCCTTTAAGACAAATGAAGATCCTCAAAATCAAGACTTGCCGACGGCTGTCGGTATTGCGCGTGTAAAATGCGAGACTAACCCTCCGTCTAACTGTCATTTTGACATCACTGATGCCTGTCCCGTGATTTTGTCAGCCCCGAGAGATCTTCCGCCTGTTGCTCCGCTAGAACGTTCAGATCAAACATCGAATAGTTTGCTTTTACAAAACCCAACAGGTGTACATCCAACCGTACCATGCGCTTCAGGTCCTTGCATGGACAATGCCAGTACAGATAATGGAGCGAAAAATTTGAGCAATCATGAAGCAGCAGAAATAAAGCGGTCTAACGGATCTCAGCCTCAAGCGGTTGGGACAAAGGAAACCACTTCTGATCCGGTTAATCCTTGTAGTAATAGTTACCAGCCGATTATTTCACAACAGGAACACGCTACCTGCACAGCAAAGACAGAAAATATTATAGGGGTGGATATTTCAAGCTCGCCATCGGACAGTCGTGTAGTGATTGTAGCAGCGACGAGCGCGCTTGAAGCGCTGAACACGTGTATAGCACGGGAGCACTCAATTTCGGCAGCTCTCCGTTCGTGCGCCCGCGATTTTGCACAAATTCTCGAGTCACACTCGCCCACCGTTCGGAGCCTGATTGAGAAATACGCGTCGAAGCGACCACATCGAAAACGCGCGGCTGCCACAACACCCATTGTTCCCAACGCGGCTGCCGGGGCTCCTGGGACTGCCACTATTATCGGTGTCGGACAAAAGGTATCCTAATTTTTGCTACGACTAGTAGTTGTAAAAGTTTCTATGAGATCGACTATTAATGCCAAAAGTAAATAATATATTAATATAATTTATTCGTAGCTGTCTCTAATAGTGAATCTGATGGACATGTTACTACGGTCCAACCCACGACCCGATCCGATTTTGATTACGCCATACCATGGGTTTACCAGCTCGTCATTGTTTTCGGACACGAACATAAATAATTATTATTGCTGGTACCGCGAGCCTTCGCCCGGTAAGCGTATTCTCAAACTGAATCCATAGGTTATATGGTATGTTGATTTCCTAGCGGCTGGGATTATGGCAAATTATTAATTTTTAATTAAGTAGCCGCAACTTTTTGTCGCCTGTCGGTATTTCTGTGGGTTTGCCAATGCCAAAATTCGGTGGGACTTATATCGCTGCTTATATGCTTATATCGAGTTTGAAAAAATGAATCCTGTTGTGACGCTTGTATTACTGGCGCCGACGTTTATAGCTAATACTAGATTATCATATTCCTATGCATACATTATATAAAGATGCAAGTGAGTAGCCGGAACCGAAACTAAGAGAGCGTGTGTATCGGAACCACAAATGCAACGCAACCGGAAGCTGCGTTCTTGGTAAGGAAATATGTTATTATTTATTTTGAAATGTTCGGAGGCTGTCCCAACTATCGCACATCTGTTTCAACAGGAAATTTCCTGAGTCGCTTCTGAGGCCTTTTAGCAGGAATCAGAGCACGGCAAGATATTTTCGAATTTGCTTATTTCCTGGTATGTATATAACGTTACTGACCGTTAATCTATTGCTGATTATCTGATATGATGAGAATTATTTTCTTTTTCGAACTTTGAAGGTCCTCAGGAAGCCAAATCTTCGATCACGGGCGTGATTTGTGCTTCAATGATTAACGTAGTGGCTATCATGGTGGCTTGGAATTTGGTTAAGCATAATGATTTTAATTAATGTTATGCTTTAGCTGAGCCATTCTATGCTACGTAAACAGATTTAACAATAATGTAATTAAGTTAAGCATATCCAGTTTAACCCCTTCACCTTAACCCCAGAATTAATTTTTGCGTTGCGTAATGTTTGACAAACTCAAGCCCGAAGCCTGGGATCGAATTCGGGACGTGCGGGTGAAAGTTGACTATGCAAACCATTGAGCCATCGTGGATTCGTTGCTCGGTTTTTATGGAGCAAGCGAATAACAACGCACGTGCAAACGCACACCATACGACAAACTTAGTAAACACAATGAATCACAATGTGCGTTACGTCTTATTTGGAACTAGTGGGTACTAAAGGATTAAAATTGTGTCGCAATGCATTTCAAGTTATTTCCACTGCATTTACCATTTTTGGATGCTCCATCTGCCTCCTCTATTGCAGGGGGGGGGCAGGAACATTCTAAGCTGCCTATGTTTCGGTTCCATGTACACGTTTGAAAATTACTATTTAATTATAATATATATCTGACGAAGCCATAAGCTGCTATGCATATCTGGTGAAACAAATTGACGTTGAGAACGCACGACATGCATCAACGCGGATTTTCCAGACAACTTCAACTGTTAACATTGAACAGTTCTTAACTTGGATAAATGGATAAATTTAACAAATCGTACCGAAAGTATTTGGTAACTGATCACTGTGCATATAATAATGTATGACAGGATCACAGTCGCCAAAAATGAAAAAAATGCGAACAAAACTGTTAACCTAAACTCGAATTGTGGTGCGATTTTCCTTGTCCGAAGCGAATTAATGTGATTTTTCCAAAGCCGGAGTTTCGGTTACTCACTGATATATTTGTATATAATTTATACGCAGCATTTATGTATTTTCTTGCTTTGATATTATTTCGGTATGCCACCAGGAGTGGCAGGTGCGTAAATTCTAGCTATTATTAAATCCAATTGGAAACTGAATTGATGGTGTAAAATTATTGCTGAAATTTTCCTGTATGGTTAACAGACCCAAGAAATGTAAACAATTCTTGGTTACTATAAATTGGTGCATTCTTTAACGCTTTCCCTGAATTAATGTATTTTTCATACAATGTACAAACCCGGATCGTTTGAGTGCGAACCTCGTACCCTAGCCGCTATGCTAGTTAGGATCTGTCGCTCGGTTCACCGGAACCTCACAGAAAGCGCGAGTTAAAACGCATGTGCAAGCACAAGCCCGATGACAAAATCAGTTAGCGAACCTTAACCGCCCATTTAAACCGGAACCGGAACTTGGTCTTCGAAATTTATATATAGTGAAACAGATTAAGGAAGAAATCAAGGTATAGTGGATTTCAAATGCATTAAAAATAACTTTTACATTAGACTTAATGTATTGCGATGGCATTATTGCCGTTCTGAAACTTTAAGGAGACTGAGGAAGCTAATAATGTTTATTTATCGATATGTCGTTTTATTGGACACCCAGAGCAAAACATACCTTCCACTATACACGCTTGCTTATACAGCGTCCAATTGAATGTGCTTACAACGCATGGGGCGTTGAATACACACTTACGCTCTGTCTCCAGTCGCCCTCCTTTACTACACATACGTATGTTACACGTTCTTCTGTAGGAAACCTGAAATTATTGGCTGATATGATTCTAAGAGAAAATAATAGATAGAAGGTAATTTTCTGATCGGTGGTCACAAATACTGTTTAGGCTAGCGTTGGACAAACAGTGCCCGTCAGTTAGATGATAATGATGATAACTTTTTAATTTCTAATCCAAATGCTATAAATGAGACAAACTGTGATACAGCTCGCACAGTTTTAATAAATCCAGTTCATTGCCAAGAAAGCAGTTTCTTGCCGCGTTGTAGATAACGTTACTTTACTTCAATTTGGACTACCTGATTTACAAAGTTTACAAGCGCACTGGCTGGTGTTTGACGCAATTTACTTTAACCAAGCATATGCTAAGTACTTCTACGTAAGTTATACTCTGTTACCTAGTTCGACTGGTTTAATTCGAACGTAACCCGGGGACTTCTGAATGTGCAAAATAGTTGCTACAAGCATCGACCTGGCTTTGATTTGTTAACAAACTTGCAGGTTATTATGAAAAATTCCTACAAAAATTATGTGTCCTACTTACTTTTCACACGGTAAATTGCTGTGATAATCTTTTCTTTTGCTTGGTGGTATTTGAGCCAAGCATACCCTAAGTACTTCTGCGTAAGCCATACTCTGTTACCGAGTTGGTCCGGTTTAATTCGAACGTAGCCCGCAGATTTCTGAATGTGTAAAATAGCTGCTACAAGCATCCACTTGGCTTTGATTTATTAACAAACTCCTGCAGGTTATTATGAAAAATTCGTACTGAAATTATGTGCCCTACTTACGTTTCACACGGCAAATTGCTTAGTTAATCTTTTCTTTTGCTTGGTTGTATTGGAGCTTGATCATTGTATAAAATATTACATATGTTTGGATCAGAGATGAAGCAAAAATGTGTAAAATTTTTAAACCCGGAATTCCGGTTCCGGTATAGTTTTTACCTTTTGCCGGAACACGATTTTCGCCGGAACCGGTATTCTAGTTATTCCCTGCCGCGTGACCCATTGGTGTCCAAGCTCTGTTGTCAGAACGTAGTATAGATAGTGTGTTGCAGGGGTGAAATCTTTTAAACTCCGTTTGTGTGATCGATCATAACTCCGGAATAACTTAACCGATTTTCATGATCTTGGGCTCATTCAAACCGACATAGCCGATTTACCGTGTACACCTCGAGCGTTTTTTGGTTTGAGGTCTAGGTCAGGGGTCAGACTATGGGGTTTTTCCCCTATTTTACCCCATTTTAGGACCCTTCAAAGCAAGTTTATTTTTAGCGTAACTTTCGAATTTGTTTCTCTGTTTGGTTTTATTTTATAGTACAATGATAAAAGCCGATGCCTCTTTTTTGTTTTTTCGATTAAGACTCCGGCTCATAGGGTGTGAGGTATGAAACCCCACTGGTTCATCGACCCAAAACTCCAAGATTTCTTCTGACCTCCTGGGCGGTTGAAACGTTTTACTTGTGGGGTTTCGGGCACGGCAAACTCATTGCTTGAAAACTTGAAACTTATTGCCGGTGTTAGTTTTGTTGTAACGTGTGCGGTATTGTGTGATATCCACATATTATGGCATATCGACGTATGCTATCAAGAGCCGATTATCTGTGCACGCAAAAGGCGTAGGCGTACCTATGCTTCACTACGTTGTGCAATTTCGATAGAGTTTCTAGCGCTAGTGGTAGGATGGTGGCGAATAGTCCTAGCAGCAAGAATTTAACGATATATAATTGCTAAAATGTTACATAGCTTCCCCGCAACTGCTAAAATTTTCATCAATTGCTAGAATATGGACGTTTAAAAATTAGCGTGTGGAGATGAACCAACAGCTGACACGCACGCTAACTTGGCATATTTCAACATGTAGCGATAACTATTAACTCAAAAATTCCCTTAGTCCGAACACGGGAATGTCGACTGCAGTCCAAGCTGCTCTTGAAATACAGGGTCCTAAATTATAAATTGTGCCAGTTCATTAAATTCTGATATATCAGCGCTTTGTTCAAAATTATTTTTTAGAAATATTTGAAATAGTTTTAACAATGTTGTCATGGTTGTTCCGACCCCATATACAGAATAGCTTTTACAATAGGATGTTAGTAGATAATATATCTTTCTGGTCAATACATGGAATGGCTTTTGTACCATGGATACTAGTAGGTATATAATATACTCAAGCTGTAATGTATTCATGAATTATTTCTTATGTAGCCATTGGATGTAGTGATCCGTGAAGAGACTAGCACCTATGCCCACTCCTCTCCGGGCGAATTATACATTTCAAATCTGAATAACTTTTTATAGCCAATATTATTGCACCTTGTATCCACGGTGTGTTGATTTCTTTGTTCAAGAATTTGGCTCAAATTTAGCCTTGTTTGCCCTGACCATTGATATCTATATCCATGTCTGTGTCACCTTGCGGACCCGAACGTTGTATCGTTAGAAAAAGAGAATTTAGGGTTCGGGGGTAGGGGCAGCCACCAATTAGTACTAGTAAATTTTGAGTATTTATTGTGTGATTTGAAAAGACGTACACAGCTGTATTGTGCATCACCTCACAAATACGTCGCGCATGATCATATCAGTTTGAAACTACTATTCAATCTCTCACCAGCTGATATCGACTTCTGCCCAATCCATCAATCACTTTGTGTCGAATTTGCAGCGATTACGTGTCCATGGGTTGGGGAGCTGTAAGCAATAGCGGAATGACAGCCATTCTGTTGCCTGAGTCGTTGAGGAGATATACCCTCTACGTGGTTAGGGATTCATTATGTGCATCCAATTAGAGGTTGAATTCTTTTACAAATTGAGACCAATAACACCCGTATGGCTTGAGCGTTCGCGAATGTATTGAAGTATATTATGTGGTTCACATAGGTCCTTTGAAAACCATAATTTTGACGCATTCGTGCTCTGAAGATAAAGACAACAGCAGCACACTATACGCAGCTATAATGAGACCAATCATATCCGTATAGCTCCAGCTATTGCCGCTATCTTTTTTGGGCCATGTGCTCCCACTGAAAACCCGTTTTGACCAAACCATGCGGCGTAAATATTGAGAATAGCAACACTTATGCATACACATAGGGGATGAAAGGAAAGTGAGACAAAAAATACCTGCATAGCTAGAGGGGTTGGGGAGATATTACCATTTTCGTGTATTTTGGATCCCATTAAAAACTTTAGGAACAGACAATTTATGGCCAATACAACCTTTAAGGGCGGAAATCAAACGTCTGCTATGCCGTTCTCGATATAGTAAGCGTTAATCTTAGCCTAAGCTAAGGTCCCTGTATGAGCCATCTACTAAGCCTAAGTCGGGGGGCTTCCGCCCGCCGAACCCCCGCTCTAAGCTGTTCTTTTTCTAACGTTATAACGTCCGGCCCCTAAAGGTGACATAGCTGAAGTCGGTTCGTCCGGTAGACGTCCGACCCAAGTTGTGACTGAGTCGAGGTTAATTATTCTACATGAGACTAAAAATATCTATCCTATATAGTTGGGGCGTTGAAAAACCATTTTTGTCCCAACCCTGCAGTGTAAGTAATTTAACGGTACCCATTGTGCAGCTACATAGTGGCTCAATTACTCTACAAAAGACAAAAACACTTAGCTCAAACGGTTCCTGTTTTGAGCGAAATATTGCATCCTAAGTGAACCCACGGCTACTAAAAATTGTTCACTTTGCTCGGTTAATTCATTACACTCAGAATTTGATACTGCTCATATCTTAGTTTGGCTTATGCTTAGTTTGCCGAGAGGGCATAGTACCTATTCATTTCATGATAAATTAATAATGGCAGTGATATTTACATAACGATACCAATTGTCGAATCTGGCACCATCTCACCGTTAAGGCAGGGCGGTTAGCCGTTTCGTGGAGTGTGGTGCCGTGGGCAGCAGCACAATAGTCACCGACGCATTTTCAATGAGCAGTCGCACAACAATGATCAATAGTGTAATATTTATTCAAACGGTTTAGGTGTGTACATGTACCATAAACAATCGTTTATTAATATCAGATCTCAAATGTAAAATAAAATTTATCGTTCAGTGGGTGCGTTTCGAAAATTTGGGCGATTCGGAATTTCACATACGTTGAAAGTCGATGTGAGAACTCGAAAACTGTGGAGAACCCGAGTTCAAAAATGATGTTTCGGCTTTTTACAATTTCCCAACATTTCACGTTTAATAAATGTTGCAGTTTCTCGAGAAACTGGAAAAGGTTGGAAACGGGAAGCTCGGGAAATGTGAAAAGGGCAGGAAACGGAAAGTCGAGGATCTTGGGAAACGGCAAAATGTTGGGAATCTGAAAGGGGACGGGAAACTGAGAAAATTTAGAAAACGGGAAAATGCTGGAAAGCGTTTGGAAAGGTAAGCTCGGAAAACTGTAATCTTGGGAAACCGGAAATGTTGGAATGGAAAACTGGAGCAAACAGGAAATTTTTGATAGAAACTGGAGAAGGTTAGAAAACAGGGAACTGAAAATTTGGAAAACGGAAATGATAAGCTTTGAAACGTTGGGGTAGGTAAGCTCGGAAAACTAATGTTGGGAAACCGGAAAAAGTGGGAATCGGGAAATGAAATTGGGGGTGGAAAAGTTGGCGGTAAAATCCGGAAATTTGGGAAAAGTGA
>JASANE010010792.1:0-19595 GCA_030248225.1 Trileptium ribeirensis
CTGGGTGGTTAAGTGGTGTAAAATCAAATTTGTGGCACTCGCGTCCGCGCCGAGCGCTTCGGCAAATTCTCCACGACGCAAATGTCCAGTGGGCCGAGGTGGTGGCGGCGTCAACGGTCGCTCGCCGGCAGTTGCAGCCGGTCGAGTTCTAGTCCGTACGGTGTCCTCCATCGGTCCATCCGTTGCGCCGAAAAAGTCGCTTGTCTCCAAGTCTCCGTTGTGATTAACGTTAGAGTCCATTTATACTATTACCGTTTCACAATATGTATAGACGTAACGGGTAAGACTCGGTTCTAGTACGATCCAGAAAGAGTTATCAGGCAGGCGCTTAAAGTTGGCAAGAAAATTACAACAACTAGTATTATCAGTCGGGTGTAACGCTTAGGCTTGGAAATACTCTACACTCCCTTTGTCAGAAATTAAGAGTATGTGAAACAAATCACGTGAACTCGTTATCAATAGGAAACTCCACGGTCCTAGTCAGCACCGAATCAAGCAGTATATATAGAAGATATTATAGTAGATATATAACGAGTCGGCGACCAGAATTATAAGTACACAACAGCAGGTTAGAACAGCACAACGTTACCAATTAGATTTAGACAAATAATCAAGGCAAAGAAAGTATAGAAACAAAAGAAAATTATACGAAAGCAAATTACAGTGTCTGATGGTTCAACGGCGGCCCAGTCCAAATCAAATGTTCAGCAATCAATATCGCTCCACGGCACGTCACGTTCGATCCACGCAGCGTCAACGTCCAAACCGGCAGCAGTAGCAGCGAAATACCAGACCCAAATATCGAGTCGTACGAAAACGAGAGCAGCAGACACGGTAGCGTTGCGGCAATCACAATCCAAACAGTCGGTCCCGAACGGTCTCATAAAAGTCCACTAACACACAGCTCGCAAAAGTCCCAAATATACAGCGTACGTTTGCTGTGCAACAGGTAAACGAGTACAATACCAACCGTGATTAACAGTCCAATTTCCAATTAATGGAAGTTCAATAGGTTGAGACCAGTCCAACGGGTGTTGTTAACGTAGTGTTCCGGTAAATGAAGGCGTCGATCCAATTCGGTTGACAGTAATAATTTGGACAGGGAACTCGATTATAGTTATGAATGATAGTCAATTAGGATATTAAGTAGATAAAACGCAGTAGTTAGTTAACGCACAGTTCCTGAAAAAGTGCCCACTCAACGTACGCATAGGGTAAAGTATTACACCTCCACTGCAACGAAAGTAGTCCGGAGATTAACGTGTGACGGCACCAAGTGTTCCAGAATCAACACAGATAGGGCACAAAAATACAATGCACATCCAAAACGTCAAAAAACAGGTAAGTAAGCATGATACATGAGTTATACGAGCAGACGTCCGCTTCGAACGTAATGTGCGAGAGGTCCCTCTGCATGAAAATTTGAACCTGGGGGAAGTTTGTTTGTAGTGTGTACGTCGAAAAAGAAAAAAATAGGACCAAATTCTTGCAGACGATTACCATCGTTGGGATCGCCACGGCAAACTAGACGCCTCACGGCGTATGGCTTGAACGAAAAAAATTTTAAACTCACTACGTAAGGTTCAAATGAAAATCTACGCCTCACGGCGTGGCCCCCATACGTTGTAATAACCGGTGACGCAGCTGCATGGCGCAACTTCCTAACACCATGCCCATACGACCCCGGCTATCGTAACCTCAAGGGTGGACCGTGAATACTAAATTTTAATCCTATTCTTGGTCAGACCCAAGAAGCTACGCAGCTTAGCAGGCCGCAGGCGCGCTTCACGGGGTGTGTTCGGACCCCGCCCGAAAGGTTGCGCACGTGTCTAGCATCGGGTATGATTTCTGAGGTCCCCCAGGGAGGCTGGCACCGACACCTGCTCGCAGGTCATGGAGCCTAGCCGCTATTCCCTATCTTAGACTCATCGGAAGTTGTTTAATTCTATTTTAGCGTAATAAGTTTCGAAATAAAATATGAAAAAGTCCCTAGAAATTTGAAGCTCAAGACGATTTACCTAGTTAAGATCGCGATATGCTCCGTGTTAGAGCGTTGACCTATGTGGCCCCCACAGGGTTCCGACAAGCCCTGAGTGTTTAAAGTCGGATTAGCGATGACGTGGCCTGCTCTTTTCAGTAAATTCTAGGCGAACGTACTGGCACCTTGACCAGTGAAGGTTTTAACTCATTTGGATCGAGTGTGTTCCTAACGAAGTTTGAGTCTCAACCATAAAACGAATAAAAGATTGCCTGTGTGTGTGTGGTTGTTTTAGTAGAGCGTAAGTAGACTTAGCAGAAGGCCCTGCTCGCCAGTGCTTGTGACATTCTCGCCCACAAGCCATGACGAGTAGTGCCTGCTCGTCCGAGCGGACAAACCAGAAAAGCATAATGCCCTATCGTCTCGGTATTGAAGAAAACTGTAGTCGGTGTGTCAAGATACAACGTTTATTGACAAAATCAAAGTTTAGTGTTGGGACGAGTGTTTCCGAACATCTGCCGAGACGACCTACATAAAGCACCTTAGGGGAGTTTAGCAGAAACTCGCAGAGGTCGCGTCGGTTTAACCACTTACGGGCAATGGGCGATGAGAAAACAAATCAGGGTTGGAGCGTACGGATATTCGCCACGTTGCGAACTAGGGGCGGTTATCCCTGCTTCGACTCAATGTTAGCGAATTACTCAGCTATGCAATGCACTAAGCAGGGGCCCTAGAGTGCTTCAGAAAACGCTCCTTAATGCAAGTCGCGCTGGGTGACGGATACTTAAGATGGGCGGAGGGAAAAGGCGGTGTTCGGACTGAATACGCGAGCTCTACAGCTTGGTTGGAGCACTGCTCAAGGCGACACTGACTACCGAATCTGACAAGGGGCGTCCGGTCGTTTATTCTCAGGGTGCTCTTGCAGTAGTGCCTATCGATACTTTCGCCCTATTGTATTTGACAACCTTACCTACCTATCAGTACGACTGACCGAACGACGAAGACTGGGGGGGGGCAAAAGAAACGGAAAAATGGAACAGTTTCCTTTAATTCAAGCCGACGGGACACGGTCAGGATTGCAACGCGGCGTGAGGCGTCCTTTTAATCAACTTGCGGGGCAATCATCCAGCCGGTTGATTTTCCTTTGACTTTGATAGCCAGTTAATTTCTCTTTGATTTTGATGTTGGGTTTTGGGCGAGGCGGCGAGTCCTTTTCTGACGGACCACACCTATCCAAAGGCTAAATTAGCCTTGTTTCCTACCTAATGTGGTCGTTTGCACCACTCGGGTCCTAGGCGATCGGTCCGGGACGCGCTTGCGTCCTTTGGTTCGTTCTTCGGTTGCTTGACCTTTGACTCTCCCTAACGCCTATCTTTTCTTATTACACTGCAATGTTGCAGTGTTTAAACTGCACTGTAGTGCAGTTGAGTTATCACCAACGTAATAGTAAACGTTGGTGTGTTCCTATGGCTGAGTGGTTAGAGCGTAAGATTCTGCAGCGGACTTAAATTCTCCGTGCAGGATCAACTCACAGTACGGGAAAATGCAACTATATGATACTGAAACTAAAGAGAGGAGAGACCTGGCATACATAGTACATAGCCTAACGGGCACTCATGATAAATAGTGAAACCTGGCTAAACTCAGCGATCAACTCGCTCCAAAAAGAAAAAGGGGTTTTGCTCTCGCCCGGTCTGGGGCCGAAATGGCCCGGGCGAGGAGGTAAGTTTTCTTTATTTTTAGAAAGTCCTAAAATTTTGTTTGAAGGCGGGGACACGATGTGTTCCTCCCGCAAAGGCGAATTCTAGTGAAGGTTCAGGGGTAAAGATATAATTCTGTTTTCTTTTAGCAATGGTCTCTAGGGAAGACCATCGCGAATTGCAATGGCGAACATTGGTAAATTTAGTGCCTTTGATCGCATTCTTATTGGGGTCCAAAACTGGCGTGTTACCGCCAAACGATGCCCCATCGTCACCGTTCGAGTTCGGCTAAATTTTGCTCAGCTGGGGGCGTGAGCTTCCAGCTTATTTTGATCACGCGGGACAAGCGAACACTTGAAGGTACTCCGGTCAGTCGTCACACTGAGACTTATACCTAGGTAAGAGAGCAGCTAAATTTATGTAAGCGCCTTAGGGTTGGCATCAAACAATCCAACCGAGACCATTCTTGAGCAACCTTTAACGTGAAAAGCAAACACCTTAAGCTCAAGTTAGTATGCCTAGAATTTGTTCAATCTTTTAGGTTCCCAAATTTTCTTAACTCAGGAATAAAATGAAATTTAAGGGTTTCCTAAAACCCGACGGAGGCTAGTCCCCCGTCCCTAATCGACGTTTCTGTCCAAGCTCAAACACGGCATGAGCGTTGAACGTTCAACTAAGCTGCAAATTTGGAAACCATAATACCAAAACCATTGAACGATTCCCTAGTTTCTGTGCCATGTACGTTCACGAAATTTACCGTGGTCGGCTCAGGAAAATTCGTTGATCCTAACTCAAAAGAAGCAAATCATGTAAAACCTGGACGAGAGGCGTCCGATTTGTTGTGCCTTACCTAAGACCACGGGGAATCAGAAAGACTTCGAATCGGTTAATCAGTCCTCACTACGCTCTGTACGAGTGTGTCCTAGTGCGCCTAACGTCTCCTACGTAGGAACTCGACTTCGGTAATTAATTCCAGGCAAGGTCAGGTGTAGCATTTCAGTGGGGTGGAAGCCCAAACATGAAAGTTTCTTCCTACAGGCAAAGACGTGCTACGATCGGGGTGCTTAAACGAACGGCCTGTTACTCTTCAACTGGCAGGGAAAATAAACCCCTGCTACCGCTACTCCTTCGGTTACTTACGAACGTCGGTCCTCGGGGCAGCACCAGCTGAACCCCCTTCGCGAGGCATATACCTACGCGGAAATCCTTTGTCCATCGAGTCGCCACGAAGTAAAACGAAAAAGCGAAACAAAGCAGAAGCGTATGAAAACTACAAAGCACCGAAATACTGCGTCGGAGCCGGTCAGTAAAGTCGACCGAACTCCGCGCTGTCGAAGTCCAACTGATTCGTATTTTCCGAGTGTCGCTCGTAAGCTCGAAATTTTCGCCTGTATGTTACGATGGCGATTTTGTCGCCGTCCAATCGTCGTCGGTCGGGCAACGCCCATTTTTCTTGGTTTTTTGTTCAGTGTCCAATTGGGGACACTTCCGGAAAATTGAATCTTGACGGCTACCGTAAACCGTCGATGTCCTTAAAGAGAGTCGGCTTCAATTAAATTTGCCGACTTAAAGTTTGAATCTTCCGAGTACTCGGAAGTTGACCATCTGTGATTTTAGTCCCAATCTTCCCATGAAACCTGAGCTCTTAAGCTCAAATTTCCTGCAATTACGACAGGATGTCCTTTGAAATTCGAGTCAACGCCCACGTTCTTAAGACAACATCCGGTCCCAAGATGGACAGATCGCCACACAGTTTCCGTAATGTCCTTGAAAGTTGCAATCTGTCCGACCTTTTGGATTGCTTAAGCTTTCCTGCCTTAATTGGGACGGCAAACAACGACATTCTCTTTGTGGTCGCGATATGCCGCTCGTCAAATTGTTTTCAAACGCGTCGTGGAAAGTGACCCCGTTCGCGAGGACACCTTAAAAAGTCGGAAGAAATCAAGCTAATTTGTAATTTTCATGCGAGTGTGCGTGTTTCAAAGTCACGCCGGGGGGGAACCGACGACGGGAGAGCGCTCGTCTCGAAGTCAGAGACGGGGCAGATCTTGGCCTACTCCTAACCGGTCAGGGGCCCTGCTTCAAGCCCCCTAGGATCCACGGGAGGGCCCTAAAGTCGCCCCCCGTTCGTCCTATCAGTCCACGTCTTGTTCGTCCGTAAAACTCTGAAATTTAATGTCTTTTAGTACGTGGTGTCTTTGTCCGTCCGTTTTTTTCTGTGTCCTTATATATAGTCATATACATATATATATATATAGTCATATATATATATATATATATATCTAATACTCATGGAAGACACACGAACACATATACAAACATACACAACACACACTAGACATGTCGGCGTCCTGAGCGACAGAAAGGTCGCTCAGAATAAACACACACATACGACACACCAAACACAACAACAACAAAGCGACACAAGAGAAAACCGACCAGAAACGTCGGTTAGAGAGAGAAAACGAGGACAAAAGAGAAAGGACAGCGAGGACACGAGGAGGGTGTGGGAAGGGGAACGGGACAAGGGAAATCCCGGGGAATTTTCGAGGGGCTGGGGCCAAATTCGGTCCCAGGACGGAAAACGGGGTCGATTGATGCCAAACACAGTGGGGAAGGACGTAATAACGGGTCAGAACCCACTTATGGGTTCCCATATGTATTAGTATGGGGAGCTTTAGCGGGCTCTCCTGCATTAACGGATGGGCGGAGCGACGCCCGCCGGGTATCGTTGGCCTCACCGTCCAACGGCGATTTGAACGAGGGGTGATACCGCCACCGGGGCGGTAGGAGTAAAAGCTGTACTAAAATTGGTGCGGTTAGAGAGAGTCGTGGCTACAATGGGGGCGCGTTTGTTGGTCGTACGGGTTAACGGGGCGGCGGAGCGAGACCCGCCGGGTATTTTTGGGGATGTCTCATCGAGACGAATCTAATGAGGGGCGATTCGCCCATTTTAGAGTGGAGGAAAAAAATCTCGATTTGTCGGCGCCCATCAGCAGTTGGCAACGGCTTTCTAGGCACCTTTGCGTGGCTGCAGCGGGTCAGCAGGGATTCGGGCGGAGGTTCAAAGCATATGGTTGGATTCAACTAGTCGCGGTGAACAAAACGAGGGGTCGCATGCGCCGGTTCTGACGCGGGGTATGGCGGCGGGAGTGTTAGAAAGTGGGGTTCGTATTGGTTGCATACTGGAATAGGCTACAGAAACACGGCGGTTTTGCCTAAGAAGTTATCCACAACACACACATAAGTAGACACAAGTACATATTATATATGTGATATGTCCCAACTACATGGAAAGAGATCATCCGGGTCCAACAGTGACAATCCTACCTAGCGTAAGTAGCGATTGTCTCTACGTATTACAAGCGAAGTTGCGGCGCTGTCCGGAGAGCCTTTGGATGTCCATTGGCGATTCCCAAAGCGTTCAACCAGCCTACTCTGGTTATCCTCCATACCACGATATCGCAGACGGTGACGGACCTTCGAATGAGCCCGGCATCCGTCGTCCCTTACAGTTGCAAGAGCTACCAAAGTGTGATTTCCGCTTATTCGGACTTGTTGTTTTCTGTAACCATTACCTGATATGTTGCTAAAACCGAGTAAATTTAATATTTTTGATTTCAGTCCTAACAAACATATTTTCTCGAGCGTGCAGCCAGGGGCCTCCTATTCCCGGACGGTCGTAACCGTCAACCCCATAACACCCAGTGCCGGCTAGTTGTAGTTTCGACTAATTTCACTGTACTAGATCAGCTTCCGTCGGCATAGAGCTCTATTTTCGGTCTTACAGGTCGGTCGAGGCGGCTCATTTCATCATTCTCTTCCTAATTGTAACACTCGTCCCTAACGAAGTCATAAATTGCAACAAAGTACACGGCATGCTACGAGACAGATAACTAATGTAAGCGGCATTTTATACAAACGGTTAAGAAATGTAAGCAATATTTTACACAAACGGTTAAGGAATGTAAGCAATATTTTATACAAACGGTTAAGAAACGTAAGCAATATTTTGTACAAACGGTTAAGAAATGTAAGCAATATTTTATACAAAACGGTTAAGTAATGTAAGCAATATTTTATACAAACGGTTAAGAAATGTAAGCAATATTTTGTACAAACGGTTACGAAATGTAAGCAATATTTTATACAAAACGGTTAAGTAATGTAAGCAATATTTTATACAAACGGTTAAGTAATGTAAGCAATATTTTATACAAACGGTTAAGAAATGTATGCAATGTTTTATACAAACGGTTAAGAAAGGTATGCAATATTTTATACAAACGGTTGAGAAATGTATGCAATATTTTATACAAACGGTTAAGAAATGTAATAACATTTTTCTACAAGATGGTTCATCAATGCGATCGATATTTTTACACAGAATGTTACATTATGATAAGCGATATTTTATACAAAATGGTCAACCGACACAATGCGACCTTTGTATGTACAACCAGCCGTGTGCCGACGCATCCCGCTACAATTTTGAGTGCAAACGCCTTGAAGTGGTCGTGACAGGGCCGAAGCGGCCCTGTTACATTTAGATACGCCGTCGTAAGGAAAAAATGCCTAATTTAAAAAACCCCCCCCCATACAAATACGGATTCCGTACCTTTTCATTTATATATTATATCACCTCACCCATACCATTTCAACTCCTCCTCCCCCTCCCCATAGAGATATTTTTCGTTTTTTATTTTTATTTATTCTCTCTCCCTATCGCGATCATATTCCCCCCCCCCCTTGTTTCGCCCGTCCCATCTATCAAACTCCCCCCTCTCCTCTCTTCTCTTTCTTTATTCTGCACCCGCCCCCCAGCCATACCCTTTTTTCCCTCTATCTCTATTAAACTCTATAACACATATTAAAAATTCCGCGTGATGTCCGTTACTTGAGTTCAAATTACTGTTTGTGGATAGGATATTTCTGCCTCCGCATCACATTAACCACAAAGTTGCAAACAATTCTAGTGTGCGTTTAGATATATACTGTTGACGCTTTAACAGAGAATGACAAAAAATCTTCCGCCCCGACGCGCACACAGAGAGCGCACACGCCAAGAACCGGCAAACACGCGGCGCACGCAAAAGCCCGACACACACAAGGCCACGCACAAGCGGGGGAGCGCGGGGAAATACGCCGGCACAACAAGAACAGCAAGACCCCAAAGAAAAGGAGAATAGATATCGACGGCACAAATAACAACGCTTAGACAGCTATAAGCAAGGAAAAAGATTTACCAGCGGGAAAAGATTTAACCAGGCACACACATAGACAACAACCATTAGAACCAGCAAAGAAGAAGGACTAAAAAAGAATTTATACGACGGCACACACACAACAATACTACAAGGATACGAAAAGGGACATAAAGATTTATCACAGCCCACACACAACATACACCGCCATTAACCCTAAAAAGACAACAAAAAAATATTTATACCATAGGCACACAAACAACCACAACACTAATATCGCCCACTATATAAAACAAACCACACACTTAAAATTCTACTACAGCACACACACACAAACTAAACTATAAAAACACACAACTAAAAACCCCCCACCAACCACAACAAACAATATAACACTAACAAAACAAAGTGATGTCCGTTACATGAGTTCAAGTTTCTGTTTATTGATTTGATATTTCTGTCACCGCATCGCGTTAAGCACAAATACTTATAGTTGTCGCAAGCATTACCATTGCGGCATTTAGATACTGCCTGGCGATGCTATAATAGAGAATGACAAAAATTTTTTCGCGTGATGTCCGCTACTTGAGTTCAAATTACTGTTTATGGATTGGATATTTTTGCCTCGCCAGCACGTTAAGCACAAATACCTATAGCTGCTGCAAACATTACTGTGCCATTTAGACACTGTCCATGCTTTAATAGAGAATGACGAAAATCTTACTCGTGATGTCCGTTCAAATTAGTGTTCACGTATTTAATATTTCTGTCACAGCAGCGCCGCGTGATGTCCGTCACTTGTGTTTAAATTACTGTTTATGAAATTGATATTTATATCACCGCAGCGCGTTAAGCACAAATACTTATAGTTGTCGCAAGCATTACCATAGCGGCATTTAGATACTGCCTGCCCATGCTATAATAGAGAATGGCAAAAATGTTTTTACGTGATGTCCGTTACTTGTGTTCAAATTACTGTTTATAAATTTGATATTTCTATCACGACAGTGCGTTAAGCACAAATACGTATAGTTTTTGCAAGCATTACTGGTGCGCCATTTAGCTACTGACGCTATCTTAAAGAATGACAGAAAATCTTTTCTGTGATGTCCGTTATATGAGTTCAAATTACTGTTTATGAATTTGATATTTCTATCACCGCAGCGCCGCGTGATGTTCGTTATATGAGTTCATATTACTTTTTATGAATTTGATATTTCTATCACCGCAGCGCGTTAAGCACAAATACTTATAGTTGTCGCAAGCATTACCATTACGGCATTTAGATACTGCCTGGCGATGCTATAATAGAGAATGACAAAATTTTTTTCGCGTGATGTCCGTTACTTGTGTTTAAATTACTGTTAATAAATTTGATATTTCTATCACGACAGCGCGTTAAGCACAAATACTCATAGTTGTCGCAAGCATTACCATTGCGGCATTTAGATACTGCTAGCCCATGCTATAATAGAGAATGGCAAAATTTTTTTACGTGATGTCCGTTACTTGTGTTCAAATTGCTGTTTATAAATTTGATATTTCTATCACCACAGCCCGTTAAGCACAAATACTTATAGTTGTCGCAAGCATTACCACTGCGGCATTTAGATGCCGCCTGTCCATGCTATAATAGAGAATGGCAAAATTTTTTCGCGATTACTTGTGTTTAAATTACTGTTTATGAAATTGATATTTCTATCACCATAGCGCGTTAAGCACAAATACTTATAGTTGTCCCAAGCATTACCATTGCGGTTTAGATATTGCGTGCCCATGCTATAATAGAGAATACAAAAAATCTTCCGCGTGATCCGTTACTTGTGTTCAAATTACTTTTTATGAATTTGATATTTCTGTCACCACAGCGCGTTAAGCACAAATACTTGTAGTTGTTGCAACTATTACTAGTGTGGAATGCTATAAAACAGAATGTCAAAAAATCTTCCGCGTGATGTCCGTTACTTGAGTTCAAATTACTGTTTATGGATAGGATATTTCTGCCTCCGCATCACATTAACCACAAAGTTGCAAACAATTCTAGTGTGCGTTTAGATATATACTGTTGACGCTTTAACAGAGAATGACAAAAAATCTTCCGCGTGATGTCCGTTACATGAGTTCAAGTTTCTGTTTATTGATTTGATATTTCTGTCACCGCATCGCGTTAAGCACAAATACTTATAGTTGTCGCAAGCATTACCATTGCGGCATTTAGATACTGCCTGGCGATGCTATAATAGAGAATGACAAAAATTTTTTCGCGTGATGTCCGCTACTTGAGTTCAAATTACTGTTTATGGATTGGATATTTTTGCCTCGCCAGCACGTTAAGCACAAATACCTATAGCTGCTGCAAACATTACTGTGCCATTTAGACACTGTCCATGCTTTAATAGAGAATGACGAAAATCTTACTCGTGATGTCCGTTCAAATTAGTGTTCACGTATTTAATATTTCTGTCACAGCAGCGCCGCGTGATGTCCGTCACTTGTGTTTAAATTACTGTTTATGAAATTGATATTTCTATCACCGCAGCGCGTTAAGCACAAATACTTATAGTTGTCGCAAGCATTACCATAGCGGCATTTAGATACTGCCTGCCCATGCTATAATAGAGAATGGCAAAAATGTTTTTACGTGATGTCCGTTACTTGTGTTCAAATTACTGTTTATAAATTTGATATTTCTATCACGACAGTGCGTTAAGCACAAATACGTATAGTTTTTGCAAGCATTACTGGTGCGCCATTTAGCTACTGACGCTATCTTAAAGAATGACAGAAAATCTTTTCTGTGATGTCCGTTATATGAGTTCAAATTACTGTTTATGAATTTGATATTTCTATCACCGCAGCGCCGCGTGATGTTCGTTATATGAGTTCATATTACTTTTTATGAATTTGATATTTCTATCACCGCAGCGCGTTAAGCACAAATACTTATAGTTGTCGCAAGCATTACCATTACGGCATTTAGATACTGCCTGGCGATGCTATAATAGAGAATGACAAAATTTTTTTCGCGTGATGTCCGTTACTTGTGTTTAAATTACTGTTAATAAATTTGATATTTCTATCACGACAGCGCGTTAAGCACAAATACTCATAGTTGTCGCAAGCATTACCATTGCGGCATTTAGATACTGCTAGCCCATGCTATAATAGAGAATGGCAAAATTTTTTTACGTGATGTCCGTTACTTGTGTTCAAATTGCTGTTTATAAATTTGATATTTCTATCACCACAGCCCGTTAAGCACAAATACTTATAGTTGTCGCAAGCATTACCACTGCGGCATTTAGATAATGAGTGCCCATGCTATAATAGAGAATGACAAAATTTTTTTCGCGTGATGTCCGCTACTTGAGTTGAAATTACTGTTTATGGATTGGATATTTTTGCCTCGCCAGCACGTTAAGCACAAATACCTATAGCTGCTGCAAACATTACTGTGCCATTTAGATACTGTCCATGCTTTAATATAGAATGACGAAAATCTTACTCGTGATGTCCGTTGCACGAGTTCAAATTAGTGTTCACGGATTTAATATTTCTGTCACAGCAGCGCCGCGTGATGTCCGTTACTTGTGTTTAAATTACTGTTTATGAAATTGATATTTCTATCACCACAGCGCTTTAAGCACAAATACGTATAGTTTTTGCAAGCATTACTGGTGCGCCATTTAGCTACTGTCCACGCTATTTTAAAGAATGATAGAAAATCTTTTCTGTGATGTCCGTTATATGAGTTCAAATTACTGTTTATGAATTTGATATTTCTATCACCGCAACGCCGCGTGATGTTCGTTATATGAGTTCATATTACTTTTTATGAATTTGATATTTCTATATCCGCAGCGCGTTAAGCACAAATACTTATAGTTGTCGCAACATTACCATTGCGGCATTTAGATACTGCCTGGCCATGCTATAATAGAGAATGACAAAATTTTTTTCGCGTGATGTCCGTTACTTGTGTTGAAATTACTGTTTATGAATTTGATATTTCTATCACCGCAACGCCGCGTGATGTTCGTTATATGAGTTCATATTACTTTTTATGAATTTGATATTTCTATATCCGCAGCGCGTTAAGCACAAATACTTATAGTTGTCGCAACATTACCATTGCGGCATTTAGATACTGCTTGGCCATGCTATAATAGAGAATGACAAATTTTTTTCGCGGTTACTTGTGTTTAAATTACTGTTTATGAAATTGATATTTCTATCACCATAGCGCGTTAAGCACAAATACTTATAGTTGTCCCAAGCATTACCATTGCGGTTTAGATACTGCCTGCCCATGCTATAATAGAGAATACAAAAAATCTTCCGCGTGATCCGTTACTTGTGTTCAAATTACTTTTTATGAATTTGATATTTCTGTCACCACAGCGCGTTAAGCACAAATACTTGTAGTTGCAACCATTACTAGTGTGGAATGCTATAAAACAGAACGTCAAAAAATCTTCCGCGTGATATCCGTTACTTGAGTTCAAATTACTGTTTATGGATTGGATATTTCTGCCTCCGCAGCGCGTTAAGCGCAAATAATTATAGTTCTTGCAAGCATTGCTACTGTGCCATTTAGATACTGTCCACACTATAATAGAGAATGACAAAAAATCTTCCGCGTGATCCGTTACTTGTGTTCAAATTACTTTTTATGAATTTGATATTTCTGTCACCACAGCGCGTTAAGCACAAATACTTGTAGTTGCAACCATTACTAGTGTGGAATGCTATAAAACAGAACGTCAAAAAATCTTCCGCGTGATATCCGTTATTTGAGTTCAAATTACTGTTTATGGATTTGATATTTCTGTCACCGTAGCGCGTTAAGCACAAACACTTATAGCTGCTGCAACCATTACTAGTGTGTCATTTAGATACCGCCCGTGCTACAATACAGAATGTCAAAACATCTTCCGTGTGATGTCCGTTACTTGTGCTCAAATTACTGTTTATGGATTTGATATTTCTGCCTCCGCATCGCGTTAAGCACAAATATTTATAGTTGTTACAAGCATTACCATTGCGGCATTTAGATACTGCCTGCCCATGCTATAATAGAGAATGACAAAATTTTTTCGCGGGATGTCCGTTACTTGTGTTCAAATTACTGTTTATAAATTTGATATTTCTATCACGACAGCGCGTTAAGCACAAATACTCATAGTTGCCGAAAGCATTACCATTGCGGCATGTATATACCGCCTGCCCATGCTATAATAGAGAATGACAAAAATTTTTCGCGGGATGTCCGTTACTTGTGTTTAAATTGCTGTTTATGAAATTGATATTTCTATCACCATAGCGCGTTAAGTACAAATACTTATAGTTGTCCACGCAAAGATAACGAACGCTCTAGCTTGAAGCCCAGTTGAAGTCCACGTGATAAAGTAAATATGTTGGAAACCACTGATATAGAAATATTATTCTGTAGAATAATATACATAGAGATAGTAAAGAACCATAATAATCCAGTAGTGCATCCGAATTGCACCTCGACGCGAACGCATAACGATTACGAACGCTCTAACCTATGGCCCAGTTAACGTCCACGAGATAAAGTAAATATGTTGGAATAGATATAGAAATTTTATACGGTGGAGCAATGTGAATAGAGATAGCAAATAACCATGATAATCCAGTAGTGCAACCACATTGGACCGCGATGAGACCGCGCAAAAAAAACGCACGCCCTTGCCCAGGGCACAGTTTAAGTCCGCGCCATTAACCACATATATTGGAAACCAATGATATATAAATGAAATACGGTGGAGTAATATAAATAGAGATAGTAAAGAGCCATGATAAAATCCAGTAGTGCATCCGCAGTGGACCGCGACGCGACCAAGAAAAGATGACGAACGCTCTGGCCCAAGGCCCAGTTGAATTCCAACGGATAAAGTAAATAGGTTGGAAACCACTGATATAGAAATAAAATAGAATGGAGCAATATGAATAGAGATAGTAAAGAACCATAATAATCCAGTAGTGCCTCCGAATTCGACCGCGACGCGAACACACAACGATAACGAACGCTCTAGCCTGACCCCCAGTCGAAGTCCACGCGATAAAGTATATATCTTGGAAACCACTGATATAGAAATAAAATAGGGTGGAGCAATATGAATAGGGATAGTAAAGAACCATAATACAGTACTGCATCTGCATTGGACCGAGACGCGACCGTGCATAGATAACGCACACTGTTGCCCAGGATACAATTTAAGCCTGCACGGAAAGCCAATTCTCGCCATTCCAGCAAAGAAATACCCTTTCCCATGATTCAGTTTAATTAAGAGCACAAAGTCAAGGCTCCTCATTCAAGCCAACGACCGCTCTTGCCTGGGCACAGTTTAAGTCTGCACAGAACTCCAAGGCTCTTCATTCAAGCAAACGAATGCTATTGTTAAGGGCTCAGTTTAAGCCCACAAGGAACGCCAAGGCTTCCTATTCAAGTAGACACGACGCCCAACGAGGTGCAATATGGCAAATTTTGGGCAAATGTTAAAAAACTTTGGCAATGAAAGAGGCCAACGGGTTAATTGGTCGGCCAAACCAAGAATGTTAGTCCCGTAACTAAAAGTTTTGCTGTATAGGTCGGGGAACGAAATGCACAATTCCTTACAGTATAATTTGATTCATGACAATGTACTTTCAGACACTGTGAAGCTAAACCAATATTATACAATTTCTAGACTGTAATAACAAAATTATGGTTACTAGAGAGTGTGAATTTGTTGAGGTGGTAGACTACGTTCACAAAAAGAAACCAATGTATAACTATAAAATCGCGGTGATGGATTTAATATGCAGAGTAGCGAAGTTTCGATGCGTTGCGACGGCATTTCCTGCAGAAAATGGGACGTACTCTGAATATTTGGATCATGTAGTCGAGAGTCCGTGTCGGATGTCACAACCGCTGTCGTCTGTTACCGCCAAGCGATTCGAAGTGATGGACTTCGCTTACTCCACTCAACTCGATCCCCGAACTGTGTTTCTTGTCAAACTTGTTTACAACAAACAACATGGATTTGTTCAATTTTTGCAAGATCTTCAAATGTTCACAGCAAGATTTTTAATAATGGCGACCTTGTGTCTTGCATTTTTTGGAATACAAATAGCAGCGAGATATCTCCGGAAATTCAATCGACCCGTGAAGCAACGCTTATGTGCATTTGACGCATACGCTGTTCAGTGGGTCAAGCTTTGACTTTTGTTAGCAGCTGTCCGAAATACGAAAAAGTTTACTGCTTAACATGCGTAGCAAGTTTTATGATTACAAGTCGCCTATTCGGTGCAAACATTTATCAGTCTTTGACAGACAAGATTTCACCGGAGCGACCATTTCAAAGTATTACAGACATTGTTGAAAAGCTTAAGGGAGGAATGGCTACACAACTTTCTGTCCAGCCGGAGTGTGATCGTTTATACTCTAATTTGCGAATGCACGGCTTCAACGACCAGATCACTAGCCAAGATCATGGCACCTTGCAAAGTGACATATGTGTTAAAACGACTTCCTCGTTATTGCAGATGCTACTGACGCACGAAGGTCCCGAAATAATGTTCATGTGGGAAGACAAAATTGCGATTGATCTTTTAGCATACTCACTGAGGAATCGTATGGCGCTGTTGCAGCAGGTATACATTTACCCAACGGAATCTATTTCAGTCTCTGGCCTGGCGGTTGCAATGGCTAAAGGTTCGCGTCTACTGCCTCGGGCGACACTCTCACAAATCGTGTTGCACGAACACGGAATGATGTCCTATCTTTACTCAAAATATCTTCAACCCCCAATACCTGATCCTGCTAAAATCTCACTCTTCAAGCTAACAACAATTAGTGTCATCATGCAATGGGTTGTGACAACATGGACTGTTGCGTTTGCTGCGTCTCTGGGTGTACTGTCAGCAGAAAAGGCCAAGTCTTCTTTCAATTCCTTTGCCATAATTTGACATACCAGACGTGACCATGACAATCCCCTATATATAATCATGCAAAAATCTTACTCTTCAAGCCAACAACACTTCATGTTATCAAGATAATCAAAGAATATCAACATCGATATAATATCAACATGGACTATGTTTTGTAATATCTTCACTGTTTTACACAGTATTAAAGAAAATCGACAAATTGTCGATGTGCTGTTCGTAGCTACTCGCAAAATCATTCAAATTGCTTAATGAGTGATCATAATTCAAAATTGCCTCACGGCTAATCGTAATTATTTCAGATCAACACTCATTTCCAGCAAAAACCAAAGGAATCTGTAGATGTATTGTTACAGATACATTTAAAGTTGCTCGTAAAAAGTTAAAATAACACGAGACTTTGATGGTAACTGGAACAGGATAACTTTAACGTTAATTGAATAACTGGAAAATTGGATAACGCTAACAGGACAATTGAAAAAGTATAATACAATAATCAGTTCATAGATGTCGCTAAATAATGTAACATTCGGGATCCCTTACTGACTTATATAGTGCTCTATACAGACAGAATAGATTTAGAAACAAAGACAGATGGTCTGAATAAAGTATTTCAACATTTTAGCAACATGACCGCAAGATTACCACATTAGCTGGTGATCCAATTTATTCTTCATGGTGTAAAAGGCTATTGACTCTTCTCAAATCCAATTGTATTTGACTGTTTGGTGAAACAAAGATTTAAAATTACCATAGAAATGATCCTAATTCCCAAGGATTTAAACAGCAATTGTAAGATTTTATTATCGAAAATAATGAGTGATATTACAAATTGTAGTGCCTTCAGCAACAAATTTAGTGTAACCGCAAAATACTGACCATCGACGTATGTCACATCTTAAAGACCACTCTGAACTCAATCAATCTATTTCCGGCAAATGGAAATTATCCGATATAATAAATATCTTATTACAGTTAGTTATGTTGCTTTAATTATTTTTGCTTTTTATTTTCTTCAGGTCGGCACGCAAATAACTATCTTTAACTCATAATAAAAGCTTGAAAGAAAATGCAATAAGCCGATAAAGTGTTCAGGTCGTTGTAAACATAACCATTTTTTTAACGGCAGCTGATTTCCAACGACCGTGCCGCTAGATTGCGGCATCGAAAATTCCAAGGAAGCAAAAGAGGTCGTTAAAACATTACCATTTTTTTCACAGCAGCTGATTTCCAACGACCGTACCGCTGCATTGCGGCGTCGCAAATCCCAAGAAAGCTAGAGAGGTTGGTGTAAACATAACCATTTTTCACGGCAGCTGATTTCCAACGACCGTGCTGCTAAATTGCGTCATCGAAAATTCCAAGGAAGCAAAAGTGGTCGTTGTAAACATAACCATTTTTTCACGGCAGCTCATTTCCAACGACCGTGCCGCTAAATTGCGGCATCGAAACTTCCAAATTGAAAATTTTTTTTATGAAAATCATGGTGTGTCTAAGGCACACCGTTGTCAGTGGTGTACCTGACACTGTGTTGGGTACATAGGTTCCAAGCGTTGGGGACATTATGTAATTTATAATAACATAAAAACATTTCACGAAACAGAGATTATTTGAAGACTTTCAAGTTCATCTATCTATACATACCTTACTTTGACACTGCTTTGGTGTTACCATCAGTGAGTGGTACCTCAAAAATCAACTTGGGTATTACCATCAGCGGTACTTTGAAAATTCCATGGTTGTCAATATGCCGCGGTTATCGTGTAATTTCTACTTACTTAATATCGTCAATGTTTAGGTAATAACATTTTAGCTTTAGGACAAGTATTGCACCATTGTACGACAACCTTTGTTGGCATTATAGACGGCGTACAAATTACAACATTGTTGTTATATGCAGTGTAACATCAAAGCGTTGCAGTGACTACAAGTGTTTTTCAAAAATATCGGGTGTTGCATGAAGCTTGTAGGGAATGATAACATCGTCATTACAAAGTAACGACAGCTGCAATGTAACGAACACTGCCAGTGAGTTCACGAATCTTATAGTGAGCCAGGGATTAATAATATTTGCCATGGATAGAATAGTTTTTCCAATTATTATTTTATTATACTCTGTGCCGTGTCATGTAGGAGAGCGGGGTTCCCGGGGTTATTCTCTAAGTTAAATTGCAACCAGTTCACTAATGCAGCTGAAGATGGTCAAGGCAAAGATCCTGCGCGGGTGCGGCAGGAACACTGGGTACAGTAGCGAGCGCGTATTACTTTGCTACTGTAGACAGTAAGTGCCACATGTTTATAGACCTGTCAATAACAGCGAAACACGAGGTCTACTGCTACTTTCGAGCGAGGAAGGCAGAACCACCCCCTACGGTTGCAAAAGTTATAAGTCTGTCCCGATATATACCACTCACGCCTAGCCTTAAGTTCTGGAACCAGTGGCATTTTGTGCCACAAACAATGCATCTATAAATCCATAAACTTATTTCTGCGCAAGCTCAAGACTTTTGTTTTATAATATAACGAAGTAATAATTGATGTTTGAGATCATTAAAAATATGCCAGACAATCAAAACTCCGCTTAAACCAAAATCACAATATAAGCATATACAAACAGTTTTAAATCACTAAGCCGATTGTAAAGGGAGAGATCGGCCATCGAGATCAGTTAAGAACGATTGAACCATAATGTACGCAATCCGAATCAAAATAATCGAAGCGGGTTAGTTGTCACATTCAAGCAATAAACACAACATAGTG
>JASANE010010795.1:0-18378 GCA_030248225.1 Trileptium ribeirensis
CATGCACATCAAAAATCTAAGCATATTTCTTTTGCAACTTCACTGGTTCCTAATAACCAAATCTTGTAGCGCATATTTATGCCAAGCGTGGAGAATCTAATTGTCATGGGAAATCAAAAATGTTGCTCCACATTATCTATGTATGGTTTCTTGCCACAAATTCAGCATCGATTTCTTTCTTCGGTGGGGTTTACATTATTTGTTGGTATATATGTAAATTAGATAAGCTATTTGTTGTATTCACAAACAAACGCAAAGCAACATACACAAAGCCTTGTCAGTGACAAAACCAGCAGCTTGTCGACGATAGTCATGTCAAACCGTATACGTATTAGCAAGAGTACATAAAACAAGAGTATGTCACTTCCCAATACTCTAATGTTAACCCGTGTTGAATGATACGGAAATTTTCGGGCCAGAAATAGATGGTGATCACGCACTAACCGCCTCCCCAGTTTTAGGGAGTAGCTAGGACATCCCCCAGTTTTCGATAGTATGTCTCACTCCCCAGTTTTAGGGGGCTGAGACGAACCAATAACAATTGTTCATCTGACGCCGTAAAACTTGTCGGGTCTGTCCATGATAACCCCTCCAAAGAAAAAGGGATCAGGCCAAAAACACCCGCGTCATCAAATACAGGTTAATATTACAGTACTGGGAAGTGACATACTCTTTCCTTATGCACTATTGGTATATATCGGTAATTAGTGTATTCTTCTAATTAGTATCGCTGCCGTCAGGCTGTGGCATTGTTTTCGACTTTTCGATGACTCCGGACTTCGCATCATAGGTGATGTCTAGTAAGATTTGTTAATAATTCCAACTTTACTGCAGTGGCTCACGCCGATTTTCACTAAGGGAGGTGAACTAGTGCTAAGTTAGAGTACTAGTAAAAGGATTAATGAAAATTACCATATGGCGCAAAGCGTAGAAATTTTTCACGATATGACGGAAATGTAAATTTTCGCCCTAAATAATAATTTTTTACCCAGAGCACCAATGGAGCTCCTAAAGTCAAAGCTAACCAGGGGACCCGGCACCGCGTTGACACCCCCGCCCTGGGTACATCCTGATTTGCAGTGACTCCGCCACAGCGGGGACGGGGGACATGTCCCCTCCCGAAATAAAAATAAGATAAAAAAGATCAGTATATTCGGCTTCCAATTGTTGTTATTGTCGCACACAATACTTCGAAAAGTGGCATGTGAGCTGTTATCCGCTGATTATGTTGGCGTCATGGCAGATGGTACACAGGACATATCATTCACTGAACAATGCAGCATATGCATCCGTTTTGTAGATAATAATGCATTCATGCGAGAAGAGTTTATTGGTTTCTACGAAGTGCGCGGCACTCTGGAGCAGCTATGGCTCAAATTATAGCCGACGTCTTCTGTCGTATTTGCCTTCCGCTAGACAAAATCTGTGGGATGTCGTTTGATGGCGCTGTAAACATGGCTGGTTCTGCAAAAGGTGCTCAAGCCCTTATTAAGAAACAACAGCCTACTGCCCGATTTATCCATTGTGGAGCTCCGTGTGTCAACTTATTTGCTAAGGACATCATCTCAGAGTCGGTTCTTTTCCGAAATGTACTGTTCAACTTTAGTGAGCTTGGTTTATTTTTCGCAGCTTCCCACACCTTTCGTGAGAAGTTCAAAGATATAGCGTATAGTGACTGAAAAGCAACTGTTAGGTTCTACTAAATTCAAACCGCTTTGCCCAACCAGATGGACGGTTCGGTCGAAGGCTATAGAATCTGTCCTCAATCACTACAGAGTTGTTGTTGATTCATTGGAAGAAACGGCTCACACTGCTACTGGAGATGTCAGCTGTCGCGCAAAAGGGTTAGCTGACTGCTTCACAAAACAAGAAACTTATGTTATAGTCAAGCTCAGCCTTCTCATTATTAATCCTTTAACAATCCTCAATAAACAGCTTCAGTCAGCCCAAATAACCGTTTCAACAATGCGCCGAAGAGCAAAAGAAACATCTGAATTTTTACAGACATTGCGGAATCCGGTTAACTCACACATAAATACTGCCATCTCGGAAGCACGACAGTCTGGCTTAACAGAAATAACACTTCCAAAAAAACGGAAAGTTCCTCGCAGGATCTCGGGGAGTGCTGACGACTACAACCTGTCCACAGTAGCAGACTACGTCAGGCAGCACTTTTTAATTGCTCTGGACAGCTCAATTTTGCAATTATCGCAACGATTTGACCAAGCGGATCTACTCGCAGTATCTCAACTAGAAAACCTTATGTTCCAAAAGGACCCGAACGTCACTAGCTATATGATTGAACAGATTGCTGAATTTCCAGCGAATTTGAATAAAGAACGATTGAAAACACAACTTCAAGTATTCGGCGACAAGTATACGATGGCTAACTTGGCTGACGTGGAAGCAGTTATACAGGGACTAGCAAATGACACTCGCGAAATGTTTGATCAGGTGTTTCTATTATACAAATTTTTGGCAACTCTACCTGCTACGACATGTACACCTGAAAGGTCATTTAGTGCGCTCAAGCGGCTCAAAATGTGGCTTCGAGCAACAATGACTCAGAAAAGGCTGAATCGCCTCGCTGTGCTGATGGTTCACAAGGAAAAAGATCTTGATTTTACTGAAGCTGCACAGCAGTTCATATTAAAAATGATAAAAGACTTGCACAATTCGGAAAATTTTAAATGAAAGATAAATTTAGATCCACAGTAGAAAAAGTTTAGATTACAAATGATTTCTTATTGATTGAGTTGCGGAGATTCCAGGCATAACATACTGAAACAAAGCAGTAAGCAGCGGATAGCGGTCGCAGTGCAGCCTATCGGTCGGCGGTGGTAACTGCTTCAGCTTTGATCTTGCAAGAGGCACGCGAATAATGAATATATTTTTAATGTTGTATGAAGCTTAATTTGGGAAGGTTATACATTTGAAAATCTCGTCCCGCCTACCACAGAACCACGGCGGAGCGCCTGCTGATTTGCTATGCGTATTTCAGCCAAACATTAGATATTAGGCTGAGGCAGGAATTCTCATATCTAGGCGGGATTAGAGGTACCGCACATCTTCTCTAGTATATATATTCGTTGTTGTAAACGTATCGTTGAAAATAAATAATTTTTATTTTGTAAACTGCAGAAATTTATGCCGATATATTTAAAAATTGCTCCATCACATTCTTGTAGCAATATAATCGATTCGATCATTAATAAAAACCGGAAAAGTAAAGTTTTAAGTCTTAAATCTTTTTCATAAAACTAGTTTTTTAGCTCTTCTTCGAAAGCGTGCAACATACAACAAGATAGATAGCTCATTGCAAAAAGTTGGCTGCAGCAAAATCGCCACTTGAAAATATAAAATTAACCGTTTACATCCTGCATCAATTTATATATCGAGTATCAATAAAATATTGGTCGCAGCGAAGTATCGAACTCTGAACGTTCGTGTGAATGTCACGTTAACTAACCATTGAGCTACCTAGGTATTACTGCTCAGATGCTTGACTCCTCGCAAAGCGAGTGAATAACAACACGCATGTAATCATGCAGTATCTGCCGAATTTATTTTGTGCAACACATTCAGATGTAATTTGTTGTTGAACGAACAACTGTAGGAGTTAAAGGGTTAAGGTCTGAGAACTTAACGGAATCCATCCACTATAACGTTCCCATGTACCAGCCTTCCCCAAGGACATCCGATCATACAGGATTGATCAGCCAAGTGTAACAGGGGCGTTACTCTTCTAACCGTCCTGATTTCGTAGCAGTAATCCTTGGAGATCGGGTTGGATCAAACAACATTATGTGCATTTAAAAGAGTAACAGAAAATGAACTATTAGTATTCCAAAAAGGGGGGGGAAAAAAAAATTTAAAAAAGAGAAGGAGAAGAAAGAAAAAAGAAGCTCAGCACAACCGCCCCCCAAAAAAAAAAACCACAACCAAAAAAAAAAAAAAAAAAAAAAAAAGAAAAAAAAAAAAAAAAAAAAAAAAAAAAAAAAAAAAAAAAAAAAAAAAAAAAAAAAAACAAAAAACATTAATATAATGTTTCAGTAACAGCAAAATTGTTAAAAATATATTTTATACGTTACTGACAAACCTGTATATAGACACTAAGCTTCAAATTGTGAGCCGTCATAAGATATCAAAACTTAAAGAATATGTGCTAAATCTAATATCTTATTTGTCATATATACTGTTACAAGCATTTCTAAATTTCATGTGCGAACCATTGCACATCTTATAGCATTAAGTTAGCACCAAAATAATTGCAGTCTCTTTTATCATGGCACGTCAGCGAAATCATTTGCTTTTGATTTTGCTTATAGTGAAGCAAGATCATCCCTTTTACAGCAAGCAAGATGGCAAATTATTGATCGATACGATAGTAGTTGTATATCACAAAGTCGATTGATGTAGCGAATGTTCGATAATGAAGTGGTCGTCGCTTCGTAATTATTTGATCCAATTTGCCAAACAAAACTCAAATTATCTCGAAATATGCCGACTACTAGTAAAACCACCTAATTTTGTTGTTGCTGTTTTGTCACAAAAACCAATCTTAATGATGAGTTGCAGTGTTTACTTGCCGCCTACAGAAAAAAGCAAACTTGGCACGAAATAGTATCCCACCGTCACTAATACTGCATAGCTTTAACTGCTTATTTCTGTTCTACTATTTCAGTCTTTTGCTAAGTATAAATCATTATCATTTTACAGCTAGACTCCTACTATTTCGGTCTTTTGCTAAGTATAAGTCATTATCATTTTACCGCGAGACCACCATTCGTAATCACAAATAAGCAAATACATGCAACAATTTGATACTTTGTGAGATCATTATGTCAAACGCGTCCTGTCAAAGCTATATAACGCTAATTATTTGAGAAGCGGCATCTGACACAAGACTATGTCTGATTGCATTTGCAATTACCGAAGTTTCGCAGATACAGCTTGGGCACAGCCATAAAATGTAAAAAATTCATTTATATATTTCAGTGTAGCTTAACTAAGATGTTCCATGCGCAAGGGCGCAAACGCCAAAAGCATCTGGGGAGAGCAGAGCTCAGTGCGATCGAAAAAACCTGGGGGGGGGGTTGGCGGGATACGGCATATACATCTTGCAACCTTTGCACAATTATGTGCATGTCGATCACTTTGAATATGCAAGGCCAACTTGCTAGAT
Source organism: Trileptium ribeirensis (assembly GCA_030248225.1). Classification (NCBI taxonomy): domain Eukaryota; kingdom Metazoa; phylum Nematoda; class Enoplea; order Enoplida; family Thoracostomopsidae; genus Trileptium; species Trileptium ribeirensis. The sequence goes on from JASANE010010795.1 coordinate 5,186, forward strand.
TTCTGGGGAAACTACCTACATATCCATCGCTCAGGCATATATGTATAAATGCATATATATACATAAATGATCAACATACGAATTTTTCGGGTGTATGGGGGCTGGACGCCAGACACATTTATACATGTACGTACATGATTGACCAACGTATAATATTTCTAGGGGACATTTCTCCCGGTGCTTTCGCACAGGTTCATGAACAATTTGTACTTCGCGATAATAAATTTCGATATGATTAGTGCTAAATATTATTCTTGTAAATATATTCAATTTTTATTCATTCAGCACAAAAAAAGCGCACAGCGATTGTTTCAGATATAACGACTTTTAAAAATGTATCAACTATTAAATAAACAACTACCTTTTCTAACCTGAACTGTAAATGCTTATTTCAAGTGCGACTAAACTTAACCTGCGCCCACTAACCATCCTATTTTGTAAAACCCGCTGTCGACCCCATATCCATAGTTATGGATCAAGTAACAGACGGTGTTTAATTCACTGCTAGGCCAGAAGTAGTGATTTCTAATGATATAATCAAAGTTTCATGACGATTATTAGATTTGAATTATGATTGTTTAAAAGACGATGATTTCTACTATTTATCGCGCATACATTTCCCTACATAACTTTAGTAATTGAATATTATCGAATTCATTGAGGTGCCAGTTTATGAGAAACGCGATTTTAGCAAATTCCAAAATTATAGCCCAATTTATTTTATCAGGATTTCAGCAAAAAATTGATTTTGAAACTATTGAAAGCACTATTAACGTGTGTTAGGTAATGTTACTCAAAATAATCTAATATCCTGCTACCCACATGGCTTTTTGACAAATCGCTCTACCTTTTCAAACTCCTACTAGATTGCGTAGCCATTAATCTATTTCTGTCGCTGTTGGAAACGGTGCTGCTTTGCTTATTGACTTTCCTAAATTATTTTACTACAGTTTCATATTTTGACCAGGTCTATAAACTAAAGAAATTTATTAGTAATCCTTTCATGCCCGTGGTTGCCAACAGCTTATATTGCAAAGCGTTATGTTAACTGAGTTTGTCGTGTGGTGTATATCTGCAATTATATTGTTCGCTATTTGCTCGCTTTGAGAGGTTCCTTGTCTCGGTTATAACCCGAAGTCGATTCCTTGATTCTTGTGTTTGTCAAATGTTATGTCTTTGCTGTTACTTGTATTAATCTTCCTCCTTTTTTGTTTTTAATATGCGTTTATAGGTCGCCAAACTTAACTATTAAATCATTGAATAAACTTTGTATAGACATCACCGAGTACCGTGTTAATCAATACCGAGGCGCTAGGAGTACCAGGAATTCCTACGCTTGGACGAGTCGGCCCGGCCCGCCATGGCTTGCGGACGAGAATGTCCCAAGCACTGACGCGCACTTCCCTCTACAAATGCTGATTGATCACTTGAGTTCAGGAATAATGCTGGAGAAGTTCGCGTCTTTTTTCGCGTCTAAATCTTTTTTCTTTTTAAAATATTTGTATTTAGTTCCCAAACTAATTACATCGCACCTATTTAAATGCTAAACTAAACCTACTTAATTTGCTTTCTTTGATTAATAAACCGACATTGAGTAAAAAACGATTTAACAAATCTAAATTTTATGTGCAAAAAAACTGACTGCTAAATCAATTCGTCCTTTATGGAGCTGTTTTGGTCTGAAAAAGTTAAAAACTCATATAGTCAATAGTTTTGATTTGACTTTAGTTTTACAATTATATATATGTAGTTTTAGAAATATATGTATTCGATTAAGGATTTGACTGACCGGAATTCTATTAAACAATTATAATAACTACAACTTGACAGTTGTCTAATGCAATAATGTACTATATGACCTTCTCGTTATTGTCCAAATTTATTCACACCTTGTAAATAATGACAAAAATATACAAATTAAACTTTATTACCACAATGATACGTATCGGCTACAGCTTAGGTACGGGGGGGCGGTATGGATACCCCACTTTTTAGATCACACGACTGACTCCTTTATTTTAATCTAGATGTTGGTATCTAGACCTAAATCAATTTTGAGTCTTTTCTACAGGATCGTTCGTCTCCACAATTTTTGACTTTGATATGTACCAACGCCCAGAATATTATGCCTAATGTATTTAATCTTGTATATTTAAAAAAATATGACAAAAATAAATTTATTTCCTATAATACGTTTTATAAATTAATATATTTAGCCTTCGTTATTTTGTTATCGTTGTGCAAACCGATTTTTTAGACTCAAATTGCACTGAATGTGGACTTCATATTAATATTACTTGTTCAATTATTTCTATTCCATCGTTTTTACGTGACTGAGTTAATTTTTTTCAACTCAAACCACTGCTACTATTTCATATTCATTTCAATATTGGTAGTCATGTAGCCCCGCATAGTTAGTTAAAAACGAAGAGTGTGTATTTCTATATTAATATTGCAAATAATAGTAATATTATTTATGAATTTTAAAAGTTAATAAATATAAAATATATACAAGCACATGACATTTTTGTGTAAGAAAGCTGTCGTTACACGTATTGAAATAATTTCTCAAAAACGTAGAATTCGTACACAATGCATTATAGCCTGAAACATGATTGTAGTCGATCGTTGGGTTTTAGACGCCACCGAGTTCTGAGGCAAATCTGTTTCCACAGGTGACATCCGCATAATATATCATTATCGTAGCTAACAACAGTTTGTACATAAAACGCTAGCGAATAACTCACACATACCTAATTAGGGACCATAATTATAATTTACTGGTAGCTTGTTATAGGCCTATTATAACGCTTGAAAATATTATAAGTTGTTTCATAAAACGCTGGCGAAGAACTCACACACAGAACTAGTTCCAGACCATAATTATAATTTACTGGTAGCTTGTTATAGGGCTATTATAACGCTTGAAAATATCATAAGCTGTTTCCTAAAACGCTAGCGAATAACTCACACACATACCTAGTAAGGAACTATAATTATAATTTACTTGTAGCTTGTTATAGGGCTATTATATTGCTTGAAGATATCATAAGTTGTTTCATAAAACGCTGGCCAAGAACCCACAAACATACCTAGTTTCGGACCATAATTCTAATTTACAGGAAGCTTGTTATAGGGCTGTTATAATGCTTAAAGTTATCATAAGTTGTTTCATAAAGCGCTGGCGAAGAACCCACACACATACCTAGCTTCGGACCATAATGCTAATTTACTGCTAGCTTGTTATAGGGCTAGTATAATGGTTGAAAATATCATAAGATGTTTCATAAAACGCTGGCGAAGAACTCACACACATACCTAGTTTCAGACCATAATTCAAATTTACTGGTAGCTTGTTATAGGGCTATTATACGTAATGCTTGAAGATATCATAAGCTGTTTCATAAAACGCTAGCGAATAACTCACACACATACCTAGTAAGGAACCATAATTCTAATTTACTGGTAGCTTGTTATAGGGCTATTATAATGCTTGAAGATATCATAAGTTGTTTCATAAAACGCTGGCGAAGAACCCACACACATACCTAGTTCCAGACCATAATTCTAATTTACTGGTGGCTTGTTATAGGGCTATTATAATGCTTGAAAATATCATAAGTTGTTTCATAGAACGCTGGCGAAGAACCACACACGTACCGAGTTTCGGAGCATAATTCTAATTTACTGGTAGCTTGTTATAGGGCTATTATAATGCTTGAAGATATTATAAGTTGTTTCATAAAACGCTGGCGAAGAACCCACACACATACCTAGTTTCGGACCATAATTCTAATTTACTGGTAGCTTGTTATAGGGCTATTATAATGCTTGAAGATATCATAAGTTGTTTCATAGAACGCTGGCGAAGAACCACACACGTACCGAGTTTCGGAGCATAATTCTAATTTACTGGTAACTTGTAATAGGGCTATTATAATGCTTGAAGATTTCATAAGTTGTTTCATAAAACGCCGGCGCAGAACCCACAAACATACCTAGTTTCGGACCATAATTCTAATTGACTGATAGCTTGTTATGAGACTTTTATAATGGCAGGCCTGTGGTTTTATTAGATCGGCTCGGATTGAAATTCTCTGACCTGATCTAGTCTCTAATTTATTTTTCTTAAACATGCTTGACTAAATTATTTATAGCAAAAGCAAGAGATATAGCCAATTGCAAAAAAGCCAGAGATATTTTAAAACATTGCTACTGATAAAACACTTTATTTTGCGTACAGCTCATTATAAGTGTCACAATTCCTTTACGTGAATTAGACGTAATCCCAAATACCGATGTGGTACCCAATGTAATTGACAACAAATATAAGTACAATATATAGTATATAATACAATATTGTCATTTTAGCTGCTAATTTATATTTGTGGTCATTGTATACTTATATTTTATAATTATCATTTGGCATACAATTTATTCAGTAATGTACATGAAACTGAAATAGTATCAATCAAATACATATAAGAATAATAATATATCTACATCTACACATTACACATAGTCTAGGCCTAACTAATGTAAAAATATAATAATATTGTCATTTTAGCTGCTAATTTATATTTGTGGTCATTGTATACTTATATTTTATAATTATCATTTGGCATACAGTTTATGCGGTAATATACATGAAACTGCAATAGTATCAATAAAATACATATAAGAATAATAATATATCTACATCTACACATTACACATAATCTAGGCCTAACTAATGTAATATGCATTACTACACTAAAAAACGACACAATCACAAAATACAATTCAAGCCATGTTCATTTCAATAGCACTCTGACTTCGCCTATAACACGTTTAAAACGGCAGGTATAAAATCAAATCAAAACGCAAGATAATAGAGCAAATATTATACTAAAACCAAAGAATTATATAAATCAAAATTAAAGCTTCAATCGAACATAAGTTCGACAATATTCGATATTTAGAAAATACAATTATACTCATCTCCACAATTCTGTTTCATCCAATGCAATTGTATATAAAATATATATATAGAGATTGCATATTTAAATTAATAGCTTTCAGTCTCACTTAGCCGAACTGCGCACTGACATAGTGAAAATTTTACTCCAACCAATCTGTCTTTTGATGAATACTGATAAGCAATTTCAGACAAAGCTTCCACTGTTTACCGCAATACTGCTGTGAAATCCAGCTGTGTTTTCTCATATGTAGTTTTCATAATAAGTGGTTTTGGTTTTTTATAGATATCGAAGCACGAAACGACTATATTCATAGAATTGTATGCAACAAAATCTAACCATGTGATATATTAAACACAATGTCTCAATTTATTAACAATATTATAAATATAGCTTATTATATTAGATATAGCTAAGAAAATAAGAATTATATTTGATATATAGCTAAGAACGTAACTATTATATAGATAAAAACGTAAGAACAGTAACGAATTTAGCTTAGTTAGCGTTTTTTTCTGCTGAAATATTGGCAGAAATATTAGTCGACAAACAATGACAGCAAATATTAGCAGCAACGTTACGGCTTTGAAAACTCGGAGCAATAGCGAAGATGTGAAAAGTTGTATTCAGGTTGTTAATAAAAGGTAAGTATAATCGTAAAATGTGTATAATGTGATTTATTATAGAGTATTTGAGTATCGTCTCGAATCAAATATATGCAAAATATGATCTCATGCGACCACTGGCGCAGATTCAATTTGAATTGTTTGGAAAATGCGAAATTTCGACTTAACAGTGCTGGATGCTATAAAAAGGCCATTGAATGCGTGTCGAGGTAATGAAAAGACATAATGTGAAACACTATAGCGAGAAACATAAATTAATACTATGGGTAATGAAATGACATTATATGAAGGATAGCAACCAGAAATTGATGAAATGTATATAATTTGGGGATACCCATAGCGGGGAATCCGGACTTCAAGTTACCCCCACTCATCCCTTGTCTTCCCGGATCTTCGCCTAGGAATGAATGCGACAGTTGATTGACTACCATGACTTTGGCAGTGAAGTTAAGCTATGAAGGTGCTGCGAAATGCCTGAGTTATAGCGAAAACTTAAAAAAATTGTAATCAGGTTGTTAACATAAGGTAAATAATCTATATAATTGTATAGTGTCATCTCATGTAGATTCCTTTTTAGGAAAATATTTGTGAGCACCTTCAATTTAATATCATAATCAAAATAGCTTGATATAAATAAATACATAGTCGATCTTTTGTCAATATTTCGGGTCTGTAATATGTATTACCTCGGTTGAGGAATTGCCAACTACCGTAAAAATTCAACTTTAGTGATACTTCGGAAAAAGACGCAATACGGCAAAAACCAAAACAAAAAAATTAGGTTCTTAATTTCTACCTATATAGTTAAATTGCCAATGTAAGAAAATATTAAGCCGCCACTGCCGCAAGATATAATTAAAAAAAGAATAAAAATTCGTTAGGACCGTCGACGTCACAACCTTCAGCATAGAGATTGCCAAAAGTAGTAAAAGGCACAACTTGGGGACAATATCTTTGCAGCCGCATAGTACAGGGGGTTATCGCTCATTTTAAAAAAACCTATGGGTTTTGTACAAAATTGCACACGGCTAAAAAGTTCGTATTATATACAACAAGGAACAACAACGATCTGGGAGAAATGGCTAAGATGGGGGTAAATTTTAGCATGATTTGAAAAATACAATATTTCAAAAATCTCAATAATTATACCCTGCCTTAACCCTTGCCCGATCCAACCTACACACACACTAGAAGCATGTACCCCTCCACCAACCGTAAGCCGATGGACCTTGGACAAATAGAATTTAACTGCATTGTGGAATATTTCGATTCAAATTCGGCAGGTGGGGCGAACGTGAGTGATTTCATACAGTAAACATCAAGTCATCAAACGACGTAATGTATCTTGCTTTGCTGTAAACAACCGTCAATCGCAGTTTAGCCTTCGTTTTTGCACCGCCATGCAAGCACAGTTGCCGATCATAAGCATTAAATCCTTCGTCTCAATTCACTTCGTTACTTAGTATAGCTGTCTGGTCTATTTTTATTATAAACCTTCAAAATGTGTCATGCCAAACCACAAAAAAAGAAAATATTATCACAGCTTAGCATGCCAGCTATGACAAAAACGTCATTCATTAATGTACAAAAACTACAGACCGACTTATAATGTGGTACATAATTATCAATATTTAATTTCTTTAGGTAAAAAATACTAAGCGCTTAGGTCGGCGAATTCCCATCTACCGTAAAAAAATTGTTGGGCTCTAATCATAATTGAAAAAGGAGAAACAAAAAGAAAGCAACAGGCAAAACCAGAAACAGAATCTTCATTCAAATGCAATACGAAATGTAATGTGATGCTATGAAATAATTGCCATTATACTGGTCGCCACAAAATTATATAATGAACAGTAACGAGCAGAAATTCGGTTGAACCGTCAGCGTCATAAGGTTCAGCTTGAACAAAACCAAAAGTGTTAAACGGTAGAACTGGATGACCATAACTTTTCGGCAAAATAGTATAATGGGTTATGCTGCTTTTCCGTTTAGCAGTGGATTTGGCACAAAAATTGCGTATTTTCCATAGAATTTGGTGCAACCAAGGGCCTAACGGTGGTTGGAATTAATATATGTACCAAGCTGTCCGTAATCAGCAAAATTCACATTAAATCTTTGCCGCTTTTAGAACGAATGCTTGACGTTCTATTTCAAGTTAAACCTGAAATAGACATTAGCAGTCTTAGCTAGTCGCCCGTTGAAGCTTTGAATTTCAATGCTTATTTGGATCATTTAGTAATTAGCCGAAATATATACTCACAATGTGCATGCTCAATATTTAGCAATATTATGCTATTTTTAATCACAACTATGCTAAATATCTTGTAGTCTTTAAAGAATTAAGTAGAAACTTATGCTTCTTATTTGGTACAAATATACAAATTATTCAACATCTTTGTCCTAAATTAGTACCTAAACTATTTAACATAACTTAGGCTTACAATTTAAAAGAATTGTGCTTACAAAACGTAAAATCAAAATAATAAAATTGCTAAATATTAAGTAGTTCTTTAGCTGTAGTGTTAGTGTTACGTGGTACTAATAAAACTTAATGTTAAGCATGAGTTTTTACTAAAAGGTTTGCAATAAGCATAATTATTCTTAAAATTAAGAACAATTAAGCTAGATTTTTTAATTAAGCATAAGGCAATAATAAATATATAATGCATAAGCTGTGTAGTTGTGTCATATTATAATGCAATTATTTAATATATATATTGCACTCATAAATTAAATTGTCCAATTGATTATGTTTCTTTAGGCCGCTGTATAATTGTTGCTTAATTCTCAAGAGATCCAACAGCTGCTAAAATGTTTATATACCTTTGCTGTAGGTTAGCTTTTGTGCCGTAATTTTATTCGTATAGCCTTTAATAAGAGACAAGAAAGTATCGCACATTCTTGCTTCACACTTTCCGTATTTGAAAGTTCTAAGAAAACAATAGATAATAATAATGAAATATATATTATATTTTATTTCTTTTCCCATAGCAATCGCAAATGGTACATTGTACCAGGCAGTACACATTTGATTTGAAGTTTTATGTAAAACCAGCAGAACTAGAATGAGAATCTTTATATATCGATCTAAAAGTAAACTGATTTGTGTGTCATTCTTGCTTTATAAATATAAAGATAGAAGTAGAATGTTTGGGGGGTTTGCTTTTGAAAACGGCGGAAAGCTACTCCGACTAACAGCAACAATAATGGCATTTTAGAGGAATGACCATTCTGTGTAAACTTTATTAAAGCTGGGTATAATAGCCATCTATTTATTTATGTAGCTGGTTCTGTGTGTCCGCATAGTGTTGATTCTTCCCAATAAATAATATTTCGAATTGGGTTTTTCGCCTTTTCTCTATTGTCAATTTAAAAATGATTGATTTGTATGTGAGTTTCCGCTTTAATAACCTAGATTATTAACTTTTGGGGGGCGATGGTATTACCAGCACCACCGCCACTGACTAAGTTTTTGGTCCTTTAAGTGCTCCTGAAGCGGTTTCTGAGACCTTATGAACGGCGAAAGTCTACAGAATTAACTCATTTGAATGTAAGACTAAACTGTCAATCTTGGTGCAATTTTTCACAAACCAAATAAAGTCAGGGCAAATGTTCAACTGCAATTTTAATTTCGTTCTTTTTGGGGCTATATGTTTTTTGTGCCATCTCACTATTCCGGATGAGTTCAGGATATATCCGTTCTGGGACGATAGCGCATGTGCACGATTTGTATACGAGTTAGAGAAATTTTGATTGTTTCTGAAACGATTCTCACGATATGAAAATCTCGATATCTGAAACGTTGAGCTTTTACAAATTGACTAATTTTAGTGGGTGACTATTCAGCCTTCGTTTAATTTGAACAAACCAAGTAAAGTCAGTAGCAATTTCTTTACTCGCAATTTAATTTTGATTTTATTTCTAGCTATGCATTTTTTGAGCAGCTTCACTTTCAGCCTGTGTGTTCTGATTGTATTGATTCCGTTCGAATTCAATCCGATCGATAGTCAAAATTTATCGGATCTGAATTAGATGATGCGGAACTAAAAAATACAGAAAATATATTATGTACACGACATAACGGGCACAGAATATAGTTCTGTCGGATCGAATTGAATTGGATCGAACGTAATATGAACACGCTTCGATGGAACATGAAACAAAAGACAATTGTATTGGGATAATTATATTTATCTTGTCCAGGAAATATATTTCAATAATTGCCTTTGTTTTATTTAAGACATGCTATATCAGCTATGGAGGTTAGGCTTTGTTGCGTGGAAAGATGTAAAACAGCATCTGAACATAGATGTATATGGCACAGTGTTACATGTGAAAATATGTAGTTCAACTAGTATACGATATGAAAATATCTCAACAATTCCTGTAAAACGTTGCGTTGAAATTATACTAATTTTTCCAGATTTGGAGAAAATACATTAGGGACATCAGGAGCTATCGAGGGTAATAGCATGGAATAAAGGACCATTCATAGGATACAAAGGCTTTATAAATAGAAAACATCATCGATTACTTTCTAGTTTGAGTAGCGGCACGTAATTTCCCTGCCTCCTTTGTCAGCGTCCCTGAATATATTCATTCATTCATTCCTATTCATTCCTGACTACGACTGTGGCATCGAGCCCAAGGCCAGACATGTCTCTAAATATATATACATCATTGAAACTGAACTGTTGAATTACATTATTTATCGCATTGACACTGTCATTGCTAAATTTTAGATACACAGAAGTGACGGATTGGTAACAATGTGTTCCTACCTAAGGCACCTCACATAACTCTATATTCTGCCCCAGACACCTCAGAAAGCTCTACATTCGGAGAGTAATACAGAGAAACTGTTGCGGTGCATGAGATGAGATACACAAAAGAGATACGGTACGTACTGTAGAAGTTAGGTTAGATACAGAGAAGCGATAGGGTACGTACTTAGATACACAGAAGTGATAGATTAGTAAAAATGTGCACCTAACTCAGACACCTCAGAAAAATCTATATTCTACCTCAGACACTTCAGAAAATTCTATATTCTACCTCAGATACCTCAGAAAATTCTATATTAATAGGGTAATACAGGGAAATTGTTGCTGTACGTGAGATTAGATACAGAGAAGTGATACAGTACTTACTTTAGGCACACATAAGTGATAGATTGCCAGGAGTATGCGTCTACATCAGATAGCTCAGACAACCAACATTAAGGCGGGTAATAAAGCCAAACTTTGGCTTTGGCGCGTGACGGTTTTTTCTGAATATTAATAGTACTTAAATCTTTCAAAGCGTAGTCGGGCAACTTGTGTTTCGAAAACCATAAGCGCCAATGGTGAAAGCTGCTATTTTTTGGATAAACGTAAGGTTTATTTGTTTCGTTTAATTCTTGTTGTATAAAACAAAAACAGTTCAACAGTCGACAGCATGCAAAAGCTTTACTCTACATAGTTCGGCTGTTAGAATGAGGGCGGTTTAACAGATTAAAACATAAAAGCTGTGTGTTCATCGCGGATAGCAGACAAGGCTTGCTAGTCCCAGCAAGGAATTGCTTTCTTTTGAAGTTAGATTAATAATAATATCTAGAACGTTGAAGACTTCTAACGTTTCCGTACAATCTTGTTAATGTTTGTGATAGGACAACCGGATATGTTCTAATACACTGCATGGACCCAATTTTTACAATAATAGTAAAATTAGCGCTCTCTGTAGTTTACAACTTGATTGCTCTCGACTCTCAAAGAAGCATTTTTATCATAAGCAGTTATATCAGGAATTGTACTTTACAATCAAATTTTATACGAATTTTCTTACATACTTTAGCTTCCTAACAAACAACCAAAAAAATTCATACGAATTGTTTCTTTTCCAAGTAGTTTGGATCGCATTTCACTAAACTTGAAATACTTTTTACAGCACAATGTGCAAATTGCAGGGCTAGAAACGCAGATAAAGCGCAACTATGATTAACACTTATTTTCATACATATACTGGGCTATACTGTATATATTCATGTCTTGTGAGCAGAATGGTGGTGCCGTAAGCAATGACAGTGTCAATGCGATAATAATAATGTAATTCCAACAGTTCAGTTTCAATGATGTATATATATTTAGAAGCATGTCTGGCCTTGGGCTCACTGCTACAGTCGTAGTCAGGAATGAAGGAGGAACTTGAGTCAAGGATATTCAGGAATGCTTACAAAGGAGGCAGGGAATTACGTGCGGCGACTCAAAATGAAGAACTCCACAACTTAGTGTTTCACATCCAGAAAGCCTTTGTATCCGATGAATGGTCCTTTATTCCAGGAACTATTACCCCTTGATAGCTCCTGATGTGTCCTAAGTGTATTTTTTTTCGAAATTGGAAAAATTACAAATTCAACTAAATGTTTTAAATATAATTGTTTAGATATTCCATATCTATACTTAGTTGAACTACATTTTCACATGTAACACTGTGCTATATACATCTATGTTCAGATGCTGTTTACATCTTTTGATGAATAAAAGCCTAACCTCCATAGCTGATATAGCATATGTTAGAAACAAAGGCAATTATTGAAATATATTTTCTGGACAAGATAAATATAATTATCCCAATACAATTGTCTTTTTGTTTCATGTTTTATTGAAGTGTGTTCATATTACGTTCGATCCAATTCAATTCTATCTGACAGAACTATATTCTGTGCCTGTTATGTCTGTAACAAATAGTATTTCTCGGATTCCAGTTCCGCATCATCTAATTCAGATCCATAAATTTTGACTATCTGATTTATCGAATTTGAACGGAATCAATACAATCAGAACACACAGGCTGAAAGTGAAGCTGCTCAAAAAATGACAGAGCGAGAAAATAAAATCAAAATTAAATTGCGAGTAAAGAAATTGCTACTGACTTTACTCTGGTTTGTTCAAATTAAAAAAGTGAAAGGCTGAATACTGAACCGATTAAAATTAGTCAATTTGTAAAAGATCAACGTTTCAGATATTATTTTTATATCGTGAGTACCGTTTCAGAAACCCCCCAATCAAAATTTCTATAAATAGGATACAAATCGTGCACATGCGCTATTGTTGTAGAACGGATATATCCTGAACGTCATTTCCGGAATAGTGAGATGGAACGAAAAACACATAGCCCCTAAAAGAACGAAATTAAAGTTGCAGTTGAACATTTTGCCCTTACTTTATTTGGTTTTCCTTTGTGAAAAATTGTAATTAGATCTCCAGTTTTAGCGTTACAGTCAACTTGAAGTTAATTCTGTAAAGACTTTTGCTGTTCATATTGTCTTATTAACCGCTTCAGGAGCACTTAAAGGACCAAAAACTTAGTCAGTGGCGGTGGTGCTGGTAAGATTATCGGCCCTCAAAAAGTTAATAAATCTAGGTTATTAAAGCGGAAACTCACATACAAATCAATCATTTTTAAATTTACAGATAGAGAAAAGGCGAAAAACCCAATTCAAAATATTATTTATTCCCTAGCAATCAACACGATGCGGATATATAGAACCAGATGACATAAATAAATAATAGACGGCGATTATAGCCAGCTTTTTGCTGTATAGATGAACTGAACCAAGAATTAAACATAA
>JASANE010010797.1:0-41663 GCA_030248225.1 Trileptium ribeirensis
GAATACAGCAAGATTATCCAAGAATCAGTCGAGAAACGCCTTATGGAGTTCGATAAACGACTAGATAGCGTTCAAGCGCTGGCTAACGACACATACCATTTCGCACATGCAGAAGCACAACATGCTCGATCCGCGAATATTTTGATCCATAATTTGGAGGTAGTTGATGTAAATACTTGTGTCATACTTAATCAGGAGCATCCAAATAGGATGACAACTGTAGCGCCCAGACCGTTAGGTTTTGGGTTCAATTGTTGACCCGTACCCACAGTACGGGTATCAGTAGACCAGTGCCTAGAGCACTGGGGCGGCTCGCCGCATTTCAGCACAGTATGATAAAACATACTTCAACATATGTACGTCATTTGGGTTTTTGACTTCTGTACCTGGTTATAGCTATTAACATACATTTCATTTCTGGATAATACGTAGATCTTCAATTACTGTACAACGTTAGATCGTTTATCGGCTTACTCACTGTTTGAGTTTTAGATCAGGTACGGGTTATAACCGAGTTCGATGGCTTAGTAAGGTATACGAGACTTGGTATTTCTAGTTACGGTTTTTCATTTCTGACATCTAACACCTACTTCAATTAGATGCTTGTTGTACCAATATCATAAGCAGTATACGTGCTATCGGTTGTATGTTTTTAACCCATAGTTGTCCGATTCGGACGCGGACGATAGATGTTTATAGCCTAGAATATAGTGACACACAACCATATACCTGTTTTTTCTTATTAGCCTCATCAGGTTTACACGCAATACTACTCCGTAGCAATTACTCCCCGGTCAGTTAAGTCTTATAATTTTAATTTACGCATAACGGAATTTAGAATACTAGTACATGCTGGGAAGTCTTAGCAGTTTTACATTACGGTTAATACTTCCTAGTTATGTTTAAGATTAAGATATACAGGTTTACAAACAGATATTATAGATACAAAAGAATGACACCGAAAAATTCGAGCCTTCCAGTAAAATACGGGATGAAGTTTTATCGCTGCTCAACATTATCGCGGTAAAGGTTATCGATCGACCGTTGTTAAGTCAAGATTTTTCGGCGGTACACAGAATCAAAGCGAGAGCCCAACCAGCACCTATTGTTGTAGCGTTCGTCAGGAAGGAAGTAGCGTTGTCGATACTGCACAATGGTAAACATTTACGTAGTTTTAATCTTGATCGCGTCAAAAATGGACAACGTCCAGTGAAGTTAACAGCTCACAATGAACCCAGGAAACAGGCTATTATTGGATACTTGCAATACTGCAGAAGAGAACTTGCAAAGACTGGTGTTGACATCGAAGTCAATGAGAGACAGGAATTAATTATATATCAAAATAGAACGTTCGTTATTAATAAATTTCCGCCCAAATGGTACAATGATTTCAAACTTCGAAAATTCTTTGATAAGTAATCGGACGTAAACATGGAAGGTCGATGGTTGGATCATTTGTGTTTTATCTAATGTTTTATCTTTTCGTCCAATTAACGTACATTCACATTCTTCATTCCTATGAGCAGTAGCAGAAATATTGGGCTATATAATCTGGGAAGGTTAATACTCGAACAGTTAAAGTACTTGGGTTGCCGGGTGGCACATTCGGCAGCCAGCTCCACTTTTAACAATGGGTGGCTTGGTAATTGTCAGTTTCCCCACTAGTACCTGGGCTACTTAATGGTGGACCTTTTTCATACCCAAAAAAATTTTTTTCAGGTTTTTTAAGGGTATATTGACACAAGATGTTGGTAGTGGTTACATATACACAGACCGTGGTTCTCGGGTTCATGTTTGTTCGGACTACAGGATGGCGAGTTTAAACTTCAAATTTCATCCAGTTATTTGGACACGTCCAATACCAACACACATCAACGTCAAGAATTATAATGCTTAGGATTTTTTGTATAACAAATGCTTGGGCATGATGGCTGTGAGTCACCCTGCATATTGCGGCTGGTTGTTGTTTAATTGCTAACCTTTCTTCACGCATTCAGCATATCGCGACCTGCCCACGAATTCTTTTAAATTATCGCCTGTAAAAGGCTTAATTACGGACTAGCATGCAGATACGTTAATAAAATTATAAATGATCTTTTAAGATTTAACTGTGAGAAGCGGTTGTGACAAATATGCCCACAGTATATAGTAACTGCCATTATCCGTTGGTCAATAACCGATATGAGTACGCGTGAACATATATACATATCTCGTATATAACAGCAGGCTATTTTTTTACTGATTTGCACCCTTCTCGGATACCATTGGCACATTATGACTTGTTCTTTTCAAATTTTAGCTGGACATGGACCTATTATAGGCTATTCGGCTAACACGTAAATTAGATCGTAATTTATCTCTTAACTTTTATAGACAGCCGTGCCAGAGATGCTCGCATTACACAGAAATTGACGTTATCCGCTGGTCATAAATCGGTCTACGCACATATATATAGGTTTTTTATATTTTCTTATATTTTGTGATTGTTTCGATTGCTGACTAGGACTATGGGTTTGTCAGTTCTTGCTTCTCCATATTTATTTTCTGGTAATTTCGGTGACAATAGGATTCGGTTACATTTTATTGCTTAACCCCACTCAACGGTACAGGTCAAGTTTTCTATTTTCTCGCCACAGATACTATTACGGTACCATAGCCAGCGTTACTTTTCGGGTCTACTATTAGTATACCTATATGCTCTTTTCTTGTACCATACAATATTCGTTGGGTATACCTTATTATATGAAGGTACAGGTGATATGGCGGATGTTAAGTTAATGGGCACACTTAGGATTTTTTGGAGGTCAATGTGGGTCTTTATATTCTGTATGATAACGGGCTAAGTATCATACCCAGGCTTCTGTCCTATAGTTTCTTCGGGTCACACAACGGATGTTAGTGGGACATTAGAATTTATGGGCTTTACCGGGTAAGTAGTGCACTTCGGATTTTCTAATAGCCCGCGTAGTAATGCAGTAGCTAGCCATATCACAGGTCCATCTATATTCGTTTGCGTATGCTATTTGTTTGAATTGTGGAAAAAAAGCACGTTAAGAAAAACTAAAGGGTAAAAGATCATTTAAAACAACGGGCACGTTTAAACTATCATTTTCGTTCAAAATGATTCATCGTCAAAATATTGCCTTTCAAGATATCGTGCCGGGAAGAAAAACAATGGGCATACAAAATTTACATTCGGTTACAACAAAATAGATAGTTCGATGTACACAGGTATGCCGAGAAGAAAAGTACAGCCCTCACGTGCAAAAAAAAAAGCGGGCAAAATGATAGCCCCCAGACATTAACCCAAAAATGTCATGGCGCCCGCGGGAACAGGTTGCGAATACAGTTTGTTTCTCACTATTAAATTAATTGTGTTCGTTGGGAATATGAATGCATCAATTTTAATTCAAACGGATGCTATCATAAAACCTGTTGCCAATTATCATTGCTATAAGCTACTAATTAAAAACAATGTCAGTCAGGTAACGGTTCGTTGATTAATTATCTATTAATCTCTGAATTTCCTGATGATATTATGGTGATTTACAGTTTAAGTCTCCATCTGATCCAATGCATGGTACATCCCAAGCTCTGACAGACCTTAGTCATTCATCATTTATTCATTTATTTCTGTTATTGTTCAGTATAACAGTAATTTAATACATGCATATATCTGCACCAATAAAGATTAACGGTACCTATATACAAGCACATTGGGTTAAAACCATTTCATCAGTACCGTCACTTTGGCTATATTATGGTTCTAATTAACAAAATAACTGTATGATATATACATACATAGATATTGGTTATACATAATCCGGTCAAATGTCTGTCTGTGAATGTGTATCTGATGTATTAGCATATAATACCCTTTTTTTAATTCAGTTACCAACATCCACACTGGAATTAAGCACGTTCGAAGGTTTTTACGTAAATTCGAGCAATACATACGATATAATGCCTAAAACATCCACACCTGGTCTTGAAGGTATTACTATTTAGCTACAGAGACTAGTATAAAATACGTGGCACCAAAAGTGACATTGCGGGAACCAAGCCGATGTGTTATTAACCGTTGCGTATTTTACTAATTTGGAACAACCATTCTAACTTCGGCCGGTTTAACTTCATTTCGAAGTATGTATACACAGTCACACGTATATTTCCTGCATTTATTGCATCACTTTGGTGATATAAACCAGCTGGGTTAAAACCTTTATCACCTCATACATTTTGTAACTTATATACTTCATACAATTAGAGTCAACATATATGATATTTAATTAAGGACAATTAGTAAGATACATATACTTTTACGGAAGTGCCGCGTTTAGCGAGATCCCAACTAATGTCAGATACGATGTTAGGAAACAATAAACCCCATAGTTTCACGTTTGGGTTATGCCGGTCACATAAATTGAGGTTTTTTTAACAATTGGCATAGAATTTCGAACATTAAAACCCAAGGGAAGTGGAGAATAGCATTTGGTGAGTCTACACATTCCTCAAACTGCTAGAATTAAGATGTAATTAAATTTGTATAATTTGAATCAATCGGGCCTGTAAGTTTAGATTATCCTAGTTTATGGATTTACAATTTTATTATAGCCTGGTTCATATATAATATGGAACGCACCTCGCCACCGTTCGATGGATTTTATAGCAAGACGACGAACAATACGACAGACAACACAATTACTCTGGATTCTGACCCCATGGAAGGTATATTAAAAATAAATCATAAATGCTGGTTCGAACTTCCGACCTAAAATATTAATTTTATATACATCACTACTGAACGCAACCTAATTACACCAAATGTCTATATTTTTGATCAAATTGAGTTTTTGATTTTTTCGAACTTTTTCCAACTAAATATTAATTTTATATACATCACTACTGAACGCAACCTAATTACACCAAATGTCTATATTTTTGATCAATCTTGCCAGAATTGAAATTTTTGGCAGTCACATATAAATTACTGTGTATACGAATTAAAGGTGAGAACGGGCTGAAATTTTTCCGCCCAGCCTGATTCGCTAACAATCGAGGTTGGCCCGGAACGAAGATACAACATTTTGGCCTTGCCCATTGAAAATCGTGGTTGACCCGTCAGTCCGAGAATCGGGGGGGCCCGCTGAGGGCAGATCACGCAAAAAAAAACTGCCAGGAGGAATTCGCAAATTCACATCCTACCAACTTTCGAGCGGACCATGGAGCCGTCTTCTGCGGAAGGCCCTCGATTCCCGAGAACGACTGCAGCGGCGGATAACAAAAACAAAAATAAGCTATAGAGGAAAACGGCGGAAGAAAAAAAGAAACGGAAATAGGCTGCGAAAAATTCTTAAAACCAACCCAAGGTAATCGAGCTGTGTACTAATCATTCGGTCTAATGGAGAAACGCAAGAAATTCCGGCGCGGTCCGCAAAGGGCCCAGCTCGGTCTGCAGACCAAAATTTCAGTTCACTGCAAAAACGAAAAGAAAAATCCATACAAAAACGAAAACAGTTTACCACAGAAAATCAACAAACAACACAAACAATCATGGAGAGCAATACCCGCAAGAAAGGGGCCACACAGACACGCAAAAAAAAACGCAGAGAATCAAAAAACAACACACAGACCAAGTCCCTCGGGAAGGCCCCGATCCAGACACCAGCGAAACAAACAAAAAAAGCAAGAGAAAACGGGAAAAAAAAAAGAAAAAAGCAAACAAAACCAACCCAAGAAGAGACCACAAGAAGAGAAACGCAAGAAACCGCGCGCCCAACGCCCACCCAGACCAAAAACCACCCACAAAAACAAAAAAAAAACCAACAAAAACAAAACAACCACAAAACACAAACAACGATGCTTTTCCTTGGCGAGATATGTGTGACAGCTGTAGTTAGTGTTGACGATAAATACTTAATAATTTTTCAACTTGTACCGAGTTTTACTCAAAAAGTGAGCCATTCTTCGACTCAGTAGGAGTTAAATTTCATACCCTTTGTGTCAAAACTAACTCAAACTGAGTCAGGTTGTGTTCCACTAAAATTATTGAGACAAACTAGACTCAGCCTTTTTACAGTGTTGCTTAAACCACCTCAAGGGTCATTAGAGCGGATATATTAATACATACATATACCCACACAACACGTTGCTCTCAACGAACATCGTTCCACGAAGGCTGAAAGCCACCACATATCGTGCGTAAGAAGAATGACCGAAACGTTCACACTGTTCTTCCAATGTTGTCATATACTATACAATAATGTGATTTCAATATCGCGTAGGCTCATGCAATATGGCTTTAGCGAACGCTATAAAAATGTATGACATTACGTATTCAACGTATCGTTTGACTGTTAGGTATTTAAGATTGCCTGTCCCGGTACGACTTAAAAACGACCTAGTTTAAAATTTAATGGATAGTACAAGCGCGAGACAATAAGTTTCTATCTAGAGCAACTATTGGATAATTGCACTGCTCTTGAGTTAGCGAGCATTTGCGTACTACTAAATGCCGTTTAGCAAAATATACTATTTTGCAGAACCATTGTTTGAGTCTAAGTGAATTATCACGGCTCTAAGAGAATCTCGCAATGTAGAAATATATTGTAGACAAAAACTTATCTCGCTGCAGTATTTGCTACAGTTACGATGAAGACAAATTCAGTCGCTCTGGGCCACAATGTACAAGTCTTCAACAAGTTTACTTAAATTAAACATTAATTACGCAAAAGACAAATAAATATCAAAATGAATGATACAAAAAATAATTATTAACAAATAGGTGTTATTCAAAAGGCGTTTATGACAGGGTAATCCCTGAGTCGGGGTCCGTAATGCCATACCTATCCCCCTCCAACGTGTCGGAGGTGCGCAAAGGGTTTATGAAGGTTAATAAAATTTAGGAGATATTGGCACAAATTTAGGCAAAAAGCTGGAGAAAATTGGCAAAAATTGTGAAAATATCTATCAAAATTGGCCAAAATTATGGCGTGATTAATTCTGAGATTAGAAATAACATACTCATTCCCCTAACACAAACGTGTTTTGTGAATTTAAGCTAGGCTTGTAACCGCCACACATTGAAGTGTTGACACAAGTTCTGCGCTAAGTGTACAAGAGTGTTTATTTTACGGCGGCACAAGCTAGATCACCAAAGCTGGGTACATGAAAACAAAGGATAAGTAACTGTTTCTGAATTTTAACATTTGTATGTTAAAGTAGTCTATTGAATCGTTAAACCCTGACTACAGCAACCTAACTAATACATTTGACCCACTCACTAACCTATTATTAAGTAGCCGCATACCGCTGTAACGGACGCTTGCGAACGAAACATGTAATGGTAATACAAAAGGATCGAAGTTGCACATAAAAGCTTGACAACCAGTGATATTTGATAAAGGATTTATTACTGCGCCAGTTACCGAATCAAGGCACTTGATACCCGGCTGAGAGCGCTGTTTTCCATAGGTGATTTTCACAGGTGTCCGTATCGTAAAAGCCCATTTATAGTAATTACGTATATCGATATAAACTTCTGTGCGAGATATACGATTGAAGCACTCCTACATTTGCCTTCATTTTATGCTATTTTTTGGGGGTGGTAGAACCCTATATATATTGTATGCCCTGTGATAAAATCGTTAATCGCTGGTAACTGGAGAACAAGCAAACTTAACAAGTAATAATGTAATACTTACCCTAATAAAGCGGTTTTTATATTTATGCCACTAGCAGACTTATCGTGTTGAGCGTTAGATCCTGACGCGCCTCGAGTAGAACTCCCGTTCACCATCAATTTAGTGTAGTAAAATTAGCAAATTATCTACATATGCATGTTTCTTTTCTTTACGAATATATACGTCATTGACAAAACCGGTTGAACAAATGGGGAGTTTTGAAGAAAGTGTATTTACGGGTAACGTACAGATGAGCACCCGCACCATCTCGTGCGGATATCAAGGTTCTTTTCGAACCATCGTACTATGCAGTACGAGTACATGGGCAAAATGTCCGATGCGCTTGAGGTAAACTCCGGCTTAAGGCAAGGATCCATATTGTCCTTAACGCTAATCAACTTCGCCGTTGACTGGGTCAAGCGAGACACACTAATGCGTGAGTCCACTGTAGGTGCATACACTTGGGTTATTCTTTTGTCAAGACAGTTCAGGATCGTAAAAGAGATGAGCGTATGCGAACAAAAATTTTATCCCTTATATACGCGAACAAGGATCTGTGATATAGCAACATGTATGTGCTGTTCGCGGTCGCTATTTCGTGATTTAGTATTGCATTTTTGTGACCGCGTACACGGGAAAACACGATTGGTAATCGCGTTTTTTGCGTATACTACAATACACAAATAGACTGCGAACAATGCTGTGATTCAGAATGTCATTTGAAGAACGCGAACAACCGTGCGAAATAGACAAATGTACGAAAATTTAGTTCGTACATCGCAGTGCTCTTGTTCGCTTTCACTAAAACGCGAATACCGATTACAAAAATGTGAACGCGAACGATCCATTTCGTGATTTTAACAAAAGAAGGTGAACACACTTAAACTGATCCACATGGAGTGCTCGTCAACAAAAGTGGACAACGGTTCATAGACGCAACATAAGCCTATGATATCGTAGTATTAGCCGAATCGACAACAAGCCTACAATCTGTGCTGTCGAGAATCAGTGCAACTAATGAACGACTAGGCCTCCAAATAAGCGGCACAGAAACCAAGATCATGTGTTGCTGCACATCCACAGTACCAGCGGTATTCCGCAAAAACAATGCAATCGAGATCGTAAACGAGTTTTGCTATTTATAAAACCAAATTACTGGCACAAGCTCATCCGAAACCGAAATCACTGCGAGAATATCATAAAGAAGGTTCTGCTTTTGCAGCCTAAGACGACTATGGCAGACACCAACAATGCCGCTCAAGTTAAGGCTGGCTATAAACAACACAGGTGTGAGACCAGTATTGTTTTAAGGATGTGCCACTTGGTCTCCAAAAGCATGCAATATGCACCAGCTAGACATTTTTGAGAAGTTTTGCCGCCGTCGCATACTTGGAGTGACACTTTTAGATCGCATAAAGAATGAAGCGCTGCGGAGGCGCACCGACCACATCGTAACGCTCACCTATGAGCTGAAATGCAGCAGGACCCACTAGACACAGCCGGGTGCCTGCTTAGCCAGGTTTGCCAGTCAGGCAGTGCCAGTCGTCCCTGCTACGGATGGCACAGGACCGATGGCAGCGGTGGCTAATAATGTGGACCGCTCCACCAAAGTGCTCACGCCCCCGTGGCCGAGCAGTCACATCATGAAAACGACAAGTCGTTACAGACGCAGAACCGCTCTTCTGTGGAACATCTTATCGAAGCTGGGGAAATGATCCAGTTCGTGCCATATGCCGAACAGAGACCAACAGGGACGAGTGGAGAGCAGTTATCAACATGGCGGTACGCTACAATCACAGGGTCACGTAAAACGTATAGATGACGGCATAAATCGATACCTATATGTCGTAGATATTGATTCACTCCAGAAATATGATAATGATCTGTGGTGTCGAAAAAGCCACAATCTGATATTTCATTTGCACAAAAAAGAGCAATATTTAAGACGGTACATACATTTTATACTATTAGTGACCTTTAAGATGTAACCATGTTTACAACGGAAAAAGAATGCTTTAATCTTTTCAGCTGCCGTAAAATACAATACTTGAATCACTTCAAACACTGCAAGACTAAAATAGATATTAATAATTTAATTCCCTTAACGCTGCACAATTCTGTGTTCAAATTATATTATATACAAAGACATAGTGCGGGGTGTCCTTATAGTGAAATGTTGCTGAAAATGCTATTACATTGAAAAGTTCGCTTCGTCCGAGCCAAATTGTCTGCGCTAAAATACAGGAAAATAGAGTAAAAATGTGCAGATCACCACTGATTATGCACCATTAATCTTTAATCTTTTCAGCTGCCGTAAAATACAATACTTGAATCACTTCAAACACTACAAGACTAAAATAGATATTAATAATTTAATTCCCTTAACGCTGCACAATTCTGTGTTCAAATTATATTATATACAAAGATATAGTGCGGGGTGTCCTTATAGTGAAATGTTGCTGAAAATGCTATTACATTGAAAAGTTCGCTTCGTCCGAGCCAAATTGTCTGCGCTAAAATACAGGAAAATAGTGTAAAAATATGCAGATCACCACTGATTATGCACCATTTGACGTACGATTGTACTCAAATATTTTTCAGGCAACCAGGATCTTCGGTTTTTTTGTAAATGTTTTGAACATCAAAACTCGAAAAAGATGGGTGTTTTTTACCTAAAATTTCATTCAAAGCATTCTGTACTTTATCCTGTACATTACTGTGACATTGATACAAAGTTGATCCCAATATTACAGTTAAGGTACACACGTAAGAAGGAAGCTAATAGTGGTTGAAGGTTTTGTCCTGAATATTAAACTACATATTAGAAAAAACGCAATTAAATTTGAAAGTTCTGGCAATTTCAAAAATTAGATTGATTACTGTTTTCATCGTTATTTCTAGTGTTACCGTAGTATGTAAAATCCGGCGCTAGAACCTGGCAAATCCATTTAAACGACGTTTGCTAGAGTCGATACGTTTCGCAACTTATTTTGAACATTGCATTTGTATTGCTAATCTTTATCTATATTTCATATAGTTTTGAGCAAACTTTTGCCCCTGCGGCAGACTGAACCTGAATTATTGCGGTGCGAGCCTCGTATGCTAGCCACTATGCTATCTGGGAGCTGTTGCTCTGTTCCTTAAAGAAACTCGTTAAGAGAACGACAAACTCTATTAGCGCATCGCGTTGTGATGCACGCCCGGACAAGTGTCAATTTTACAACTAACAGATTAACAGGTTTGTACACCCAAACGCCGGCTATTGAATAAATTTAGCATCATATCTCCTATATTAATGAAAACGGAATTACAGGTTTCGATTAGATATGCGACTATATATAAAAAATAAATTTGATTCACGGAAGTGGTTTTAGTGTAACCTCGCAGAGTTGGAATGTTTTCAAACCCAAGAGAGGCTGTGGGCATTTTTGCGGTCCCATTGCATCTATAACCCTCAAGCAACCCGAATATGAAGGCTTTTGAAACAATTTGTTTTAATTTAATTTGATGTACGTTTTTTATGATGGTATTTTCAATGGCGATCATCCAAAGTGATGCCTTTTGCGCGAAATTTACATTAATTTATTCAATTTCCCTCTAATAATTTATGTAAGTTTTATATTACTTATAAAAATACAGTATCTCAATTTAAGTGTCTGTATTTTATGCTGTGCTAATCAATTTTGTTTAGGATCTTCTGTACTTACTGTGGTATCATATTGCTTCAGTGCTAAACACCAGTATGAAATAAAGTTTGTAAAAAATATTGTGCGCTAGTGTACATAGCTGACGTGATTGTTTTATTTGGGCCTGTGGTGTAGCGGTAGCGCAGTAGTCTTACAAGCGATAAGTCCAAAGTCTAATTCCAACTATTTCATCGTAAATATCAATTATTACCCTCATGACTTCCAATTAAATAGATTATTTTTAGATATTTAGTCCCACAATAACTTGTTTATTATATATTACTAACGCTATTTAAGTAGGTAAACTGAGAACAAATAATAGTAGGGTTATGTTGTATTGCTTGTGTTATTGCACTTTCATCAAATTCAGAAAGTGTACGAAACGAACCACAAAATGTAAATTTATCATGTTTGTATGGACCCATAGTAATGTGACCAACGACTAATAGGGACCCACCAAAAAGGCGTCCCACTAACAACCTACCCCTTCTATTTCTGGGGTATGCCAACATTTGTATGTTTGTGAATATTAGACAACATTTTACTTCAATACTGCCCAAACAAAAGGTTTTAAAGCGAGCTTAAGTACATATGTATAATAAATTATTGTGACAATAATTCACATGTTCTATATAACGTAACTTGGGCCAATCTAAGTTGTTTCAATGCCATCGATTTAACGTCATGAAAGTATCATCAGTTATAAAATTATATTAGGAATATATGCAACAAATGTGAAATCAGATTATTGAACGTATACAACATCAAAACAAATTAGGTATTAAACGTTAATTAGCTAATAACATTAGCTAAAGGCACAGCTTTCGGGGTTTCGAAAGGCGGTAGCACCCGAGATAGGTTTCATATCCTCATATAACGATTTAAATTTAGCCTAAGGCTTAATGTATCGAGAACAGCACGGCCTACATTTCTCTGACGAAATTAAGTTACTTGGGTCAGAATCACTAGCGTTATTGTTGTCCTTTAACTACTTCAGTCAGTTTGTATATCGCGCAACGTTTGATAAATTCAAACCTGCGCCAAGAATCGAACCTGTGTGGCTTAATTGCAGCTGTATGTACGAAAACGATCTAGCTTTATAAGATATATTGCATTCACCAAACTTAGTTAACACAACCACAACCAGTGGCGGACCCAAGGTTTCATGGGGAGGGTGGATTTAGCGACTTCCGCGACCCTGGGGAGAACTCCTCGCTATCCTCTCAGGAACTTCCGAACTCGTGCATGTATGATTTACCCCCTTCAGCCGACTGACCTTGGACACGTATGTATGTTACGGTGGGGAGAGGGATCCGACCCGTGGATATCCTTGAACACAACGTATCGCCGTAGCTCATGTTGCCTATGGCAACGCTGTGCTAATACAAACTGTTCCTTAATATAAACCTGTACTACGAACTAAAACAGGTTTAAATTAAAACATTTAATTTTATTAAATTTGTGTATCATATATCTTAAATTTTGTCTTCTTCAAATTATTTGAGGTTTCACTATTTTCGTGGAAGAGTGTTTTTATTCAACGAATATGGAAGCTGAAATTAAGTACTGACACGTGTACATTTGTATTATAAGTCGGTAATGTTGCTTACGTAAAATTTTTGTCACATCCGTCAGGCTGTGACATTGATTTCACCTTTGTGCATTACAGCTTTAGTTGCACTGCACTGCACGTATCTGTTATAGTCTAAGCCTTTTCAGATCCGACCGCTGGAGTCTGAAATGGCATGCAGCAAACGTCTCGGATTTGTTGACTACAATTGAGATGAAAACGTTTAGGAATTCCGAGAATTGATGACATCGAAAATTATATTATCAACTTTACCAGGTCTGAATTCATTCTTGCTATTTCATAGACAGCATATTCGCAAACGCTGAAGTCAAATAATTTGACGTTTCAAAAACCATATATTATGCTGAACCGTCGTAAAGTTTATATTTAAATAACTATGTAGTCCATAAATTCTTCATGTAGCGCATAAATTCTATTGTTAATAGCAATATGACTGCTGTGACATTCTTCTTTTAAGAAGAAAACTTTTTGTTTTCAAAGGAAAGTTCTTGACACATAGTATGTGTTTCCGACAGGGTAGCTTGTTGAAATTGTCTACGCACATGCAGTGTTCCATATTCTCGTATAAGCAGAATTTCTGCTAACATTTCTACAATAAGAAAATATATCTCTACAGGAAATTCCAAAAGTGTGGCCACAGACAGCGAATTTAGAGACAAACATTTTCTGTTTAATCATTGTCATATATAAAATTTTTAAGTTGCAAATTTATGACATTCAGTTTTATATGCCAATTTAGAAGACGAATCACTTGCATCGACACGTTCTGAAACCTTATGCAATAATTGACAAATTAACGGCATTATAAGTAAATGAAAGAAATCGATCAACACCTGAAATATCTCTGAACTTTTAATTTAGACAGGCTTAGACGTTATTCATTAGACATTTAGAAAAATAGAATTATAGTGTAAAAATGTAACAATACAGCGCTAACATATCCGCACTGCTTAATCTGTTCCTTGACATTGCCATGCATTTACATACAAAGTTATGTCTTCACGCAAAAGGACCAAATTTGCCTTTGGTGCGGATGGCCATACCTTAGTTAGTTTTATTCAAGCCTTTCGGACGGGATCGCCATAACCCACAGTTTTTAGTTTTATGCCAGCGTTAAATACATTATTTTAAGAAATATTGGCCTAGCATATGTATAGAAATATAATATCTTGGCAATATAAACATTGATAGATAACAAAGCTTACCGTAATGCGAGAAACCGGTGTTTCGCAACCTGTAATAATGATTACAAAATCGAACTTATTTGCTTTACACAGCTAGTAAATGCATTTCTATAGTAATAGTATTAGGTAATGCAATTTTACTATCAATACAAAATTGTGTACGCCGGCTAACATCCTACGAGCTTTGGCATTTAAGGTGATCAAATTTAAACATTGTAAGTTTCCGTAACTGAAAAAATAACGGAAATTTACGAAATTCAAATCTTAGTGAACATGTATATAATAATTTTAATAATAAGATTTAAACAGTAAAAAATTAAAATAGTTCCAACAAAACGAGAGTGGCTTTTGCTAATTAATTTTAAAAGCCGACAAAATTTTGTGATAACCATTTCGCTAAGGGACAGCAGGATTTCAACTAAATATTTTCCATCTTCGTAAACAAAGCTAGGAAAGTGGTTTGGAAATAACTTCCATCAATCTTCGCAATACGGTAAGTTATTTACAGTAAGTTATTTATAGTCAGTAATTTAAAGTACAGACAGTTCCTTAACCGCTAGCTAAAATTTCAATTGATAGTATTATATCAAAGAGAAAATAAAACTACAACCAACTATACACAGATAAAATATTATGAATGAAAAATTTTACAATAAAGATTTTATCCATTTTAAAACATTTTCAGCGTCTGATATTTTGCAATATGTATTAAAACAAAATAATTTTCACTGTTTACAAAATTGGGCTATTCCGGAGATCTATTGTGACTCTGTAAAATCTATTCTGAACTCGATAAAAATTAGCAATGAAAAAATTAATAATTTTATTATAATTCATCCGTTTTAAAACATTTTTTACACAGTTCCTTTGCTATAATTTTTGAAACAGAATAATTTTTCATCATCTGCAAAATTGTGTTTACTGTAGAGATATATCCTTACTCATTTTTTAAAATTCAAAGAAACCATAAAGACCACGAGGTGAACATACACAATATGTAGTGTTAACGTTACATTGCACGATACTAAAGTTACACAGCCTATTGTATTCAGCAAAATAACATAGGCTTATAAAGTAAAATGTAGCAAATTTAATTAATGAGTTTGCGAAAAAGCAACTCGGATTATACTGTCAATCATAAATACTGTCACTTAATTTAAATTTAGACTCGTACCTAATGAATAAAGTGCAGTCATAATTTGTTTTGGAAATGTGGGCAAATATTTACTCATAAACATATAAAATAAAATTCGTTTAGCCAATTCTGGGGTTAAAACAATGAGTCCAACATGTCTAACGCGTTTAAAAATCCTATATAATTCTATCATTCACCCCAACAGGCAAACAATTTGCTTGGTGAAATTTTTAAAAATTTTACTTGGCGTGAGTTTCTAAATTTGGCTCATAGCACGGAAACGGCTGCTATGGCAAAAACGCATAACAGCACAGTTGTAGCTCCACGACAGGATTCTGCCTCCATTTTTACGTCCGATGTCTCTGGCAATTGGCTGAGTGTAACATCCAAAAATGTTTGGGCGATCCCAAACGGCCATAACAAGAAGTCACCAATTGATGCCGTTTTCTCTAAATTTCTATATGAAGTTGAGGCAGAAGTTTAAATACAATGATAGGTACACAACTACATTTCATTACGTCTGGAACAAAAAAATTGCGAAAATCCATCAATCGAAAGAAGAGTCATGCGACGGACAGACAGAAAAAATTTCCCCCAATTAACTACTATTTGAAAAAATCCCGCTCGATACGATCGCTGCGTTTGAATAATGCTTACTTGACTGAGTTGTACTGTTTCGACACGGAGTGTCACGAAATGAACCAGCGCTGAAAAGAAGATTAATATATATTATTCATGGCAGTGCATAACTTGATTATATATCAACGCAACAAAAAAAATCCATAAATGCGATCATGTAAAACGCTGCTCTGCTTGAAAGCACAGCATAATGTGCATCAGTGTACAGTTTTAGAGATGTTACAGGAGTATAAAATGTAAGAACTATTATTAGTATGCGCAGCTTACTGTTTAATTATCATAGCTGCTACATAAACAGTATTAGTAGATATTATAATAAATATCACGTGATACGTGCAGTCATGCTTAGAAAGGCAAATGTTTCGCGAATAATTATAGCGAATAGCAAGTGAACAGCAGTTAATTTTTCGCGAACTGCTCGCAAACGCTCCGCGAAAAGTTTACTTTCATTTCTGAGTGTGGCTGTAGAAAACAACAAAAGAATAGTGCAATATGGAATTTTTCAACATTTTTTCGTGGTCTTTAAGAGTGCAACTTTTCCAGAAAATTAAAGAACAGCGCCAAACTTTCTACCAACACAAAAAAATCAGTCCAATCTCAGCAGTATTTTGCTCTCAAATATTTTGTTTCAGTTTTACGGATAGATATAGCAATATTTACTATGAACCGCCAGAAGCCGTAACACTCTGCCGAAATTGACGAAGATCCGTTGACTGATGTCCTGAATTGGAGCAGGAAGATCTGCTTGGTGTACTAAAATATTAAAATAAAATAAAAGCTTCATAAATTCCGTAAGTACATAAAGACCATTTTCGATTACAGCAAATGTCTGTTGCTGAAAACGTTCTTTTGACATGAGTTGTTATCAACTACATATGCTAGGGGTTTAACCTATCCCATGTAACCATATCTGAGCTGCACTCAACTGCAGTATTACCAGACAACGATTTAACCATTGAATGTTCATTGGTGGAAAATAGACCCAACGCACATTGTTTCGTGTTGACTGAGCTTGTCGTATGGTTTTGTTTTTGTCATTGGAATCCATATCTCATCAACACGTTGTCCGATTATGGTCGGGGATGGCTCAAAATGTGTTGCGATTCATGATCCGCATATGTACACTGTCATAAGAATTTACTTGTCGCACCCCGTTGAACAACCCCATTGCAAGTCAAAATTGGTCCAAATTTACAATCCTGAAAACCTTCGCTCGATTGGCCTACATGCATATGTATTGGAAAAGTGGTGAAATTTTACTATTTTTATGGTGCAAACCTTAACCAAATTTTGCTCCTGCGTTGTCTCGCAGGGTTAATAACCCAGCCAATACATTTAAACCAATTTATTTAAATGTTGAATGATCTGAACTACGTGCTAAATGACCCTATAATATCATCGTTCACCCCAACGCACAAAAAAACTTACTTTATAAAATTTTCACTTTTTTAGGATCTCTTTTCACTTTTTTATTATCTTTGGCTCATAGCTCGAAAAAATACCTCTGACAAAAAATGCATTGCAACGAAGTTGTAGCCCTCGGTGAGGATTATGCTCGTTTTCGCTGCGAAGCGTCTTTTTCTACATATATACTGCGAAATATAGATACCCGGGTGGCCAAATTTCAAAAAAGGCGACCCTTGACCACTTTAGAACCCATCTTGATCCAAACGACGTGGTCAGCAAGTTTCGCGCCTAATGAAAGGGCCCGAACATGTGATCAAATAAAAAAATTCGCGAAGATCCGTCCATCCGGTGATGAGTTATGATCTCCACGGGCATACAAAAATAGAAATTTTTCCGATTATTGCCGTTAGCACAGTTAATAGAGACTTCGCTCACTTCCTTTCCATAACTCCACGTATATATGTATAGTACACGCCCCAATTTACTGTCGCATGACAAGCGAGCAGCGGTCAATTGTGGCGAGTACTGTACATGGTTGATTAATATCAAATGCCGCTTATCTGTTTTATAAAAGTTAATGTATATTACTGTGTATGTATAAAAAACTTTGATATATTATCTTTCTTCTCCATTCGCTGAAGGTTTTTCTAGGAGGCACGAACGGGGGGTTACCCTAGTTCGGAACCGGAGGGGGCGCCAGATTTTCCCAAGGGGCGTGAACTGAAGGCCACTTGGCCTGAACTGGAGAACTGCGGGAGGGGCGAAATTTAAAATATTTGGGTCATTTCACGAAACGATGTCATTTAGTCGGAGGCTACATCGACACTTTTTGGCCCATAGCACCAGTCCTTTGAAAGGAAATTTAATGTCGCTGTGAGATGTAGTAATAGCATGTCCGACGGTCATAATAGGTATGGTGGTCCTCTGTACCACTAACATAGCAGGAACCAGAGGCCTTCAAACCGGGTTGGCCAAATGAAGCCAAAACACGCCTCCCAATATAAACGTTCGCCGTACAGCCAATACGTTATACATATGTGTGTTTTTCATTTCACTGTGATCCTTTGGTATTTGTAAATTTTTCCGCAAAAACTTCGGAGTAAGCATCAACACTGAAGCTGACGTAAAGCTTCCGAAAATTTTTTTCGTGATATGTAGCCCCCCCCCGACCAAGGTCAAATCCGGCAGATTGCATACGCTGGTAAATAACGTCGAAATACACTAGCGCCAAAAATGCTATATAACGATAATCGTAATCAGTACAGGTGTTATTGAATATCAGCGTCTGTCCATGTGTTGTTTGATTATGAGGTGGAAGATCATAAAGTACCAAAAATGGGGTCTGCAAAATGTAGTCCCACGACCTGCCAAAAATTCAATTTAAAAAACCAAATTTACTATACAGTCTTACAATAGGCCGGATAGAAACATAGTAACGCCCCCTTAGAGTCGACACAACAATTTAACCCTTTATTAAAAATTTTTTAGATGAAAATGTAGCCCCCCCCGACCGCATGTATAGTAAAGGAAACCGAAGGTCAAAAGAACCATATCAGCATATAAGTTTATCATCATTGCACCATGATATGGGGCCGTGCGGTTAACTGGGCAGCTAGAGAACCCTTCTGTGTGCCCGCACATCTATTGCGGGCATTGTCCTTGGTATCAACACCTAAACGTATGCTAATCATAGATCAATTGTGGTTGTTTTACACCAGCAATGTGTTAAACAATATCTAGAATCTTTAGAAGTAGCTAATCTTTCACTCAATGTATGTTGTAGGAAGGTGTAGCCCCCACCCCACCACGACCTCAGGTGTAGCAACCACGACTAACACATATCGGGGTGCCAATTTTTACAAGGCCTAAGGATCTGCCTGAAATTTTTTGTCGGACATCCCCCGCTCATCGTTGGTTTGTGAGCATAAAATGGTATCCGTAGACGCTGTCTCCGTTGCGCTAGAAAAACTTCTGCGACACACTTGTTTTAAACTGGTCGATTCTAGCTGCACCAGTTTTAGGTCGCAAGTCCTCCAAATGGCTTGACCGTGACCCTTTTGGTCCGAATTGCATACAAAAAGACCACGGTTAACATGTTATTGCGTTACCCTACAGAATAAAGACTTATTTCGGATTAAAAGTTGACCCCAGGAGTACCATTTGCGACCCCTGTAGCAGGTTTCAGGCAGCTCGTTTTGCATAGAGACATCGATATTCGAAAAATCTAGGGTTTTTTATGTCGTAAGGGGTCTAGACAGTGTACATACGAAAAGGTTTCATTTTGGCTTCAAAAATGGTGTTTCAAACGTACGTGGTTTCGTGAAATGACCCATACATATTTTTATTAAAAACCTGTCCGCCCAAACCAGGAGTACATTCTCAGCAATTCTGGATAAATTCGTCGCGTTAACTACCTAACGTTTTATGTACCAGAATATCAAACATGCTGCAGTTTCCAACTGGGAATCATAAAGCGATAATTAATGAGCGATATCGCGTGAACCAACGTTCATAGGGTCCGGCGTCTGTAGAGTGCTCGCTACGCATAATGTTCTACTATGCAAACTTACATGTTTCTTCGCTGGGCGATACCAAGCAGATGTGGCGTGGCATATAGTTGACGTGGGCTTTCGCCTTAAACAATGTGTAACTTTATTTGATAAGCACTACATACAAACTATCACCTGGTACGAACCTCACCAGCGGAACCTCTATAGCTCAAAGATTTAACCTTGTCAATAATCATTTGAAACAAAGATATCGCTCAGCTAAACGTTTTGTAATTATTTACTAGCATATAAAAATTGGAATACTTTTCCTGTTTAATAATGAATTAGCGTATGTGCAATAAATGCATGGATTTGACAGCCTTTTATCGGAACACTTTATCGTTAACTTTTCATGTCTAAAAGAAATATAGGGTCGAAATGAAAACTTACATATGACGTAACGTTTGCAATTTATACAAAATGTTCTAGCTATAACTAAACATTAAATGTTACATACATATGCTACATACAAATTTTGTATTGATTCTTTTAACCATACACACGAATAGATGTAAAGACAAGCGACCACGGCCAGATGGAAATCGAAGTCGGGAAAGTAGCACACTTTTGCGCAACAATTTTCTAAACAGCTACTAAAATGCTCCAAGATACAGCCGAATGGGTTAACTGTATGAGATATATGCATATTCTGGTCGCTCAAACCCATAGAAATTTTCTCATTTTACAGGGACTGGATTCCAACGTTGTTATCGATTTAACTAATTCAAAATGTTAGCGCCATCACTTACCGAATAAATTCATAGGAGTTTCATTCCGGGCGCGGTCAACACCCTGAAACGATGTAGTAACAGATACTGAATTACTGTGACTAGTTGGATTTTAAAACCGAATAAGTTTTGGCGGAAATTCATTCAGTTACCTTAATGCTCCAGCCCACTTTAGGGGCGTACACTTGGATATGCTGCGCCATTTGTAAAGTCAATTCACAATTATTTTAAAACCAAGGACAGCGCCCAAACTCTATTTTTCTCGTGTACACGGTCACGGTTTGCAAACCAGCAAACCACCGGCGCTGTTTTCGGTCAATATTTTATGAATTAGCGATTTTCTGACCGCGTACACTGTCACACACAAATATTTACACTCGCAGCTCCAGTATCCAATAATATATGTCTCCCATATATCGTCGTGTACAGTAGAGGTTTATTCCAATATGGGGTATACTGCATTTAGTCAACTACAGTTTCAGTGTCTCCATTCTGTGTCATAAACATTCAGACTGCAGCACCAAGAAAACCAGCCAAAGCAAAGCCCAGAAGCGTAAACTATTGAAGGTTGTACCACCGTCGATATGCTAAGCTTAATACCTGAATTGTAGCCGAACCTAAAGTCCTTTATATTTGTCTTACTTAACCTACTTCGGCTAAGACATAGTCAGTTGCTGCCACTCCAGAACTGTGCCTTTAAGGATATAACGTTACGCAAGTAAATTTTACTTGGGCTCGAAAATTAATGGACCCCATTGAAGCCCTTGACGTGCAACTAAAGTGGAAAAGTGGCAATTTTGGACTGTTTGTAAAATGACATACTCAATGACATACTCGATACAAGTTTAGAACTAAGAAATCGACGTTGCACGACTTAAACGACCCCATAAACTATAGTGGTTCAACGAGGAGGATAGACAGTTCCGGCAGGGCGCTAGGGGCATGAAAAGGGCGTACAGCCTAATCTCAAAAATTTCTGCTAACCTCTACCACTCATTGGCGATATCTGTTTCTATTTGATTTGATGTCTATATGCATGTTTCAAAACAGTATAATTATGGGTTTTCCTTGTTTTCTGTAAAGCTGCTGGTTTGGTACAAAATGATATATTTTCATGAATTTAGTGCACGAAGGCCCCAAGATAGTTAGGAATATTTTCTGATAAACATATGTATACTGCTTGCCACAGTTTAACCGATCAGTATATATCTCATAACAACAACTGTTAAGGATTCAGTCATAGCAAGTACAGAAGCAAAGACGGTGTAAATACCAATACCAATAATACTAGTAACTCGCAAGCGACAGTGAACGGAGCCAACGTTGTTTCATTAAGTGGTCATTTTGTGTAATCAGTTATAACATGCTTTGTGTCTGATGAACATACTACACAAAATCCTCTGTAATCCTGATCCCGTTGAAAACCCATCGACGACTCTCAACTCATCGAAAACATTTGAAATTGCAAGAAACGTGCAACTCATTGAAAAGAAAGCCAACTCATTGTAAAGTAAACCTAACAATACTACATTCCAACGAGTCTTCCCGTCTCTACAACAAACCTAAAGAGCTTCCTAATTTCAATGCTATATATTTTATCATGTGGAACAACAGCGAGGCCAAAGGTTTTTATTCTAATCTCGCGAAAGCGTGTATATTAACCCAAAAAGTGATTTGATGTCTCAGGAACTTCACATAATATTGACAGACATTACTATTAACTATCTTCAGTTTGATTTGTGTTGCCTTATGCCTAAGTCCACTTTAAGTGCGCACACCTGGGTTGACTTTTGTCAGGTCAGTTCACGATCGTGAAAGTGATGAGCGCGAACAGATCACAATTTTCTCGTGTTTACGTGTACACCATTTGCGATGCAGCAACGATTAGGCGCTGTTCGCGGTCACTATTCTGCGATCTAGCATAGCATTTTGTTGAACGCGTACAAGTGAAATCGCGATTACCGATCGCATTTTTCTCGCATGCCATAGAATGCGTATAATAGATCGCGAACATTGCTATCTGCTGCAGAATGTCATTTGATGAACGCGGACAACGTTCGAAATGGAGAAACGTGAGCGAACGCAAATTCCATTTTTGTACATGGCAGAGCCCATGTTCGCGTTCATAAAAATCCGAATACCAATGACAAAATTGTGAACGCGAATTTCTACGTGAATCAAGTAGTGATTTTAACAAAAGAACAAGCTTGGTGTATGCATCTAAAGTGGACTCACGCGTTAACCACGAGTGTCCGGTAATGATTAGAACACATTGCTTAACATTATATTTACTCTGTGTCAAAAGAAAAGATCACCGACAGGCAAAAAATTTTCACAGCCTTCCACTCCTTAGCGCTTTCAGTGGAAGCTCCGCTCGCTCCGTTCCAATTACCCTCGTCCCAAGATTCATTTAGTCCAACCGTAAACCCGTCCAAAACTTTTGTATCCAGCCACGGAAATAGCCAAAGGCGGTTCAACTTTCCAGCTGCGCGCTATTGTAGCGAGATTAATAAGCTTGGGAAGCGCAATTGCTCTGGATCAGCGACCATTTGCCACAATGCATTAAAAACAATCCAATCCGAACGCCCCTTATCAAGAAAAGATACTACTGTTGAGGTGGTCGGTCCCAGGGATCCTGCTAGCGTCCCATTTATAGGACGCGACTAGTCGGTACTCTGCAGCAGCATCTGATTATCTAAGGTTGACGAGTGTCGATAAGTCGCGGATTATATTTAGCAAGTCGACGATGAAAGATAAGCAGAATGACACTAATATTTCCGCGCTTAAAATCAAAATTAGGATAGGAATGGGAAATGCACACCAAAATCCATCAACACTTAACCTCCACCACAATCAGCTACAATACGACGCAGTCCAGTTCTATCAATAATTACAAAATTCCCTCGGGAACGGAATACCATGTAATTCAGGTGCCAATCCTTGTCAATATTAAAAACATTCATGGTGATAAACGAATTATACATGTATTTTAGCATCTATAAAAACAAGTATGTATTTATGTACATGTAGATCTTAGGGAATATAGGTATTGGCTATCGGTATTTTTCAATATCGGCCAAACCATATTTCAAAAAAATATTTTTCGTGCAATCACATGTATTCAAAATCGCTCATGTTCTACACTACAGGAAATTTAATCTTTGAATTCACATTGAGGTTTCTTGTTCAATTCTCAGGTGCATCCGAAAAGAAAGCTAATCTGCGCGCATAATGTTATATCTCTACTATAATAGTTACATAATGTATCTACTTACAGCAGCAGAAACGTCTGGCGACTGTTTATGTGATGCTAGGTCGTAACCGGATGGGCAACATTTTCTTTCCCGGCAGCTGTTTGATGAGAAACCGTAAATAGGGGTTCTTCCTGAATCGTCAAAAGTGTTGGTGCTTTGCGTATTACGCCGCGAAATTGACTGTTGATGCTGTAACTTTTTAATTTCGTCAATTTTCTTGGTCAGCTCGTCAATCCTGGCAACTAATGCCTTATTAGCACTAAAATATAAACATTATTATACACTTTGTACAAGCATAACTGAAACCACGCCAGATAATTATTACCAGGCATTTAAAAAAACATGGTATACAACAATTACTGCACCTCTGAATAACTGTTTGCAGCAAAACGAGCGATTTCAGTAGGATTTTAGTAATGCGTTATTACGATTATGTAATTTTTTAAATAAATTTATTACAAAGGTACAGTATATTCTCTTTGTTTAACAATCCCTATTTGATACTCACAGAGAAAGCTGCTTAAAAATGTAATACCTACACGACAGTTATATCCTCTTCCACTGAAGTGTGATAATTTATACGTGCCACGACTCGTTAAAATAATTAAAAATGCCCAACATAGCAGAAGTGTGTTTGCAGATAAGCTTTTTACTTAACATTTTACTGTAATCTGCAACAGAAAAATATGGCAAATAGCGAAGCTTCAAATTTTTCGCAATGTGTTGTTAAATTTTGAAATCAAAATATTTCAAGATATCTACTTTGTTACTGTTTTTGGTTAAAACAATAAGCTATACAAGTTTGAACAGTATTCAGACGTTCAAATGCAACAGAAAATGGAAAAAATGCTTTCAAATTTTGATCAAACGTTGAGCAAAAAGTCTGAACCTGTGAACGCAGATTAACTCTGCGTGAAGAATTGGTGAGTACGTTGCAAGGCTAAACAGATATTTTAAGTAAATTATACTTTTTGCCATCTACAGGTTCAACTATCGTCAAATGCACGTTGAATAAATGCGTTTTCACGATCATGTTGCTTTAAGAAATTAATTTGAAGAAAAGAAGTAACGTTACGGTTAGAAATTAAAGCAAATGTTTTGCTAAAAATTAGCGCAACTGTTCGACTGCTGTATGGGAAGGATTTGCGTCTGTTTCTGTTTCTAACTGTAATTACCCATCAATAGATAAGGCTTTGAGCAGTTTTAGCGTCAAGTCCCGAGAAAATTTAAATATATTAAATTGTTACATAGAATTTTAACAAATTATCATAATATTTCTTATAATATGTACTGCTTAGTATCTGATTCGTTAAAAATACTGAACTACACAGCTCATACATGTATAAAGAAATTTGGAAGTTTAAATTTCCGTACAATAATACGAAATTCAAAATTAAGTCAACCACAAAGACTAAGCATATTCTCGCATACGAGATGTATTCGAATCATGCTCTTTTCGTTCAAAAATTAAAAACACGAGGCGATTTTTGGGCGCATGGTTGCAACTTTGGCAGAGGCATCACAAACTCTTCAAAGGTGGGGTCTTCAAAGGTGGGGGAGGGTAGGCGGCGGCAAAAAATGTGGACGAAGTGGTCGTTCACATAATTTTTGTTATAAGCTAATAGCTATAAGTCAGTTGTTTTTTATGTTTGTAGCAAAAAGTGCCCAGCGTTCCGACGCGTCTAAATTTTGGCTTATATGTCCAAATGTCAAAACTAAATAACAAACTTGCACCCTACCGATTCAAAAGTCTTTGATCAGCCTTTATATACAACTCTGTGTATTAGTATATCACATTCCGAGTGTTTATGATAACAAGAAGAAGACGGTGGATATGAAATACTTTCTGACATGTAAATTTTAATGTAAACTTACGATGTCACTTGTTCATATCTTTTCCGATTCTGAGTGTATACCTGATGTGCCTTCTTTAGCTAACATAAATAATTAAAAGCTGTAAAAATATTTCGATATTATTAATATAAATACATAATATGTCTTCATGCTTACCGAACAAATTATAGACAAGTAAAAGTCCACGACTGCCTGCTAGACTTTATTAACTGACAAAATTGTTTTGACAAATGCTACAATGTCAGCAAATAATCCCAGCACAAACACACCGTGCGAGTGATATTTGTGTTTTAGTACCACCGATGCACAAGTTTGGTCGAGGTGTTCTGTGTCTGAAGTCATTACACTAAGTGACAGCCCAACGAAAGGATTTGTGCAATGTAGCTGCGAGAGTCGTGAAAATATAATTCTAACCAACGCTTTACGTTCCGTTTTGTATCAAAATTTCTCAGTTTTTGTAGCGTCGAAAGATCACAATTTCAAGTTTATTCTTTCCAGAAATCCAAGCTGTTATGATATACCATTAAGGAGAGAAATATAAACAAAAAGCATGAACAGTTCGTGAAAAATGCGCGAATAACAGTTGAACAGTTATTAATTTTTGGCGAAGTGTTTGCTTTAATTTCTGCCTGTGACTGTATGTTAGGAAACTAGTCAAATAAAAATTTGAATAATTAGCACTTTTTAACGAACTTTTTGAAATAATCAATTTTGAACCATAAACACGTTATAATTTATTATGTATATACTGGACGTAATAAACGACAAATCCATGTTCTGTGCGTGACATCACAATCTTGAAAAGTTAGACGAAATTTTTAATCATTGTACCGCAATTGACACACAGTACAAGAATAATTTTGTACCTTTAACAGAAATACATATAGGTACTAGATTCTTCACAATAGTACATGAACCAACGACAAAATACGGATAGAAACAGTGCTCAGACATAGTCTACACATTGCTATTACTCTGTTACTAAAGCTGATGTCAGTTTGTCTTTATTGAACGATATTTTAGCGTATGGGATTTGGAACAAACGCAGAAACATGAGGGTCATTAGCTTTTTCAAACACACAGGC
Source organism: Trileptium ribeirensis (assembly GCA_030248225.1). Classification (NCBI taxonomy): domain Eukaryota; kingdom Metazoa; phylum Nematoda; class Enoplea; order Enoplida; family Thoracostomopsidae; genus Trileptium; species Trileptium ribeirensis. The sequence goes on from JASANE010010797.1 coordinate 26,795, forward strand.
CTGCAAAATATACAAGATTAACAGAATAATAAAATTTTTTAGTCAGGTTCAAAGAGTAAGATTACACGGTTCTTTTCCATTATCCCCCCGCCCGCGTTTGCCCAAAAATGGTCACATTCTAGAAATTTTGGTATTTTTGTGATCCTCGACACCTCCCTCATCATTTTGACTAAAAAAATTGAATTTTTAAAATTTTGGATTTTTTTCGGGTCCCGAGTCCGCTTGGGACCCCCAAAATTTTTTTCTTAAAAATTAGATTTTTACCCACCGTTCAACGCGACTTGACGAGCTGAATCGAATGGTGATATCTTTAACGGCATCCGGTAACCGGATCCTAAAGGCGTGTTCACACGCTCAAAGTTTTTGCTCAAAATTTGATCAAATTTTGATCAAAATTTGATGGTGATTTTTAAATAAAAATTGCAATATTTTAAAATTTGAGACTAAAATTCGAGCTCAAACTTTTTCAGGCAATACATCTCGTGCATGATTGGCTACAGGAATATTAATGAAAAGTTTGAACAGTGTTCACACGTTCAAACTTGATAAAAATGCAAAAAAGATGTTTTCAAATTTTGATCAAAATTTGAGCTCAAATTTTGATCAAAATTTGAGCAAAAAGTTTGAGCGTGTGAACACGCCTTAAGTTATGGGCAAAAACTATCGGGAGCTGAGAGGCTCAGCAATTGAACAGTTTTGGCCACAACTTAGGATGCTTTTATCGGATCCCGTAAAAAAATAACACAGTTAGACTCAGCTCGTACAACCGCGTAGAATGGTAGGTAAAAATTCAGTTTTTAAGAAAACTTTTTGCCAAGGGGGGATTCTTGGGACCCGAAAAAGTCAAAAAATCTAAAATTTTAAAAATTTAATTTTTTTGGTCGAAATGACCAGGGAACGTCTCGAGGATCACAAAAATACCAAAATTTCCCAAATCTGACCATTTTTGGGCAAATGCGGACTGGGGGGATAATGCAAGAGAACCGGTTACACTTACAGCACAAAAACTTTTGGGGTCTTTTCGGTTAACGCACCTTCCAACCCCCTCCCCCCCGAAAATTGTCAATTTTGATAATACCGCCATAATTTTAGTACCATGCAGTCAGCTCGACGAGGCGGTTTCGAAAATCTGTATTTCGGTCTCATTTAGGACAAAAGATTTTTCGACTTTGTTTGGTCCCTTGGTACCGAAAGTTAAAAAATCTCCATAAATGTAAATTCTAAATGTCATTCGAACCACACTGAGGAGCTGAGTCCAATGATATAAAATTCAGCTGAATTGGTTCAGCTATTAAGGATTCACGCCCACTTATGCGAATGCCTTAGCATACTGATTAGTAAAAGTCGTTAACCATGAACCGATTAAGCTTGACAATGTGGTTCGCACGATAACTAATTTATGTAGAGCATTTTTTCGAAAATTTTAAGGACAATGATAGGAACATCTGTGACCCCGAAAATCGAAAATAAATTGCCATAAATTAGGTGAAAGAACATTATTTTTGAATGACAAGGTCGAGCTGAATTGGCTGAATGTGCATTTTGTATGTACAAGTACAAAATGTGCATTTAACATGTTACATCGAGCATTGCTACCTTGTATTATTTCTTTTACATGATCATTAGATACACTTGACATTCAGGGTTTAATTAGTGTGAAAAAATAAGCTCCAGGCCCGGCTCATTTTTAAAGCCGAGTCGAAGCCCAAGATATGTTTGGGAGAGCGGAGTGTAGTGTATCGGAAAAATCTGGTTTCGGCTCTTATAGGCTTTTTCTAAAATATCATACATTATTGAAAGAAGCGGTGTTATAGCACAATAGTTTGCCAAAAGCAAAAACAGTAAAGATTACAGTAGCTCGGTTCTTAAAAACTCTAAAAAAACTATATATTTTATTTGACGGTGTGCATATGTTCTCTCTATCGCAACCTTTTATTGTTTCGAGCCTGAGAGCTGATCCTAGCTTATTATCAGAAAAGCTAGTTCGAGTCGAGCCGGATACAGTTCACGAAGAGCCAAGTCGAGGAAGAACTTGAAAAACGCGACTCTTTGCCACGTATAATAAATATCCGGAATACTGCCAGGCAGTCCCAAGGCGCCGCATTTTTCCAAGGTCCTGCATCCCACCAGAAGCGCCGCACCCCTGTCCTACTTCGCACCCTTCCCCCCAGCCAGTGCATTCCCCCGAGGCGCGGTATCACCCCCTGGTACCGTACCCCCGAGGAGCTGCACCGTAGCACCTCGGGGCGCTGCACCGCACGTCGGCCGCGCCGCCGCACGAAACACCCCGGAAGCGCCACCGTCCCCGAAGTGCCGGACCCCACCTGGAAGCACAGCACCCCCTTCCCCGAAGCATCGAAGCCCCGGCTCCAAAGCGCCGCACCCCCCTCCCCGCGGCGACGCAACCCCCCTCCCTGAGGCGACTCAACCCCCTCCCCGAGGCGCCGTGCCCTCTCCCGGAGGCATCGCATCCTCTTCAATGCGCCGTGCCACACACCCAAGGCGCAGGACTCCCCCAAAGAGCCGCACCCCCTCTCCACGAGGTGCCACCCCCAGCCTTAAACCCCCCGCGGAGCGTGGCCTAATGATTTGCCAACCCCCCGAAGCCACGTCCCTTACCGTATTCCTCTAGAGGCACCGCACCCTCCTCCGCGGGGAGCCCGCATACCCCGAGGTACCGCACCCCTCCTCCCTCCCACACCCCCTTCGATGCGCCACACCGCCGATGCGCCGGATGGCCCTAAATTCGCCGCACTGCCTTCTCGAAGCGTCGCCCCAGCCTCTTGGTGCTTCATTTGGCTGTCTGAAGTGCTGGTTCGCTATCTGGCCGAAGGCGCCGATTGGATCAGACTCACGGATCCTCCAGATCCACGCTTGTTTTTAAATATAGCATAGTCATAACCCAATTTAGAGTGTGCTTGAATATAGCTAGCTACATTGCAAGCACTTGGCAAGCCACCTTGCTATGAAAAAAATTATTTAGTAATATAAATATATGGTAGATTTTTATTTTATTGCCTAGTAACTGAAATAAAAATATCAAAATGTCATGAAATTAGGCGGCAGATATTAACATTAATTAAAAATTATTAGGGTTTCCTACAATTAAGTTTTTTGGCGTTAAAAGCTGAACTATGGAACATATACTCTGTTTTCATAAACATACGTTAGCAGATAACACTTGAGAATACGTGACTAAAATAAACAGATTATTATCTATTATAACACGGCTTACCTGGGCAACGTAGTGATTTATTAAATTAGCCTGATGACTTTTTTGGAAACATGCGACCTGAAATTAACAAATATTAAATTGTTTCACATTAGCCATATGCCGCATAATTTTTTCTTCATTTTTCATTTACTATGGCAAATTGAATCGGCTCTGCATTTATAAATTTAATTTGTTTCTCTGACATTAACCTGTATGACCAATAGTCCATTAAAACGATGTTGTAGAATAGTATGACACTGAGTGTCATGTACTATTCGCTATCCCCTGATGTGGTCGTTTTTCAGCTTACCCGCCTCCCAAGTTACATTGGGGGTATTGCTTACGCCCTCCCAAAGATCCGTTTTTTGGGGAGAGGATAGCTGCTATCACATAGCCAATAACCAGTCAGATTTGAGCACGATTTGAAGCCACAGGCTATTGCTACTCTCGCTGAAATCTTATTGGCTGTAGGGAAGCTGATAGGTGCTACTCATCCCAAAGAGCCTTGGGAGAGTAGGCGATGCCCTTAAAGTGTCTTGAGGGAATAGGTACCCCTGGAATCCTTTTGGGTAAGCCGGTAAAAGACCATATTACTGGATAGTGATACCATATCGAGTGTTACACTCTTCTATAAAGCGTCTTTATACACTCTTGGTATGACTGAAAAACAAGCATTCTGAAACAGCAACAATTTTTTTCAAGCTAGCTTGTATTTTCTTAGTTTCAGCAAAAATTTCAATTTCATGGCTATTTGTTGTCAAAACGTATGACACATATAGCACATGCTGGAAATGTGCTCACAACGGATTGATGTGTTTCAAACTGCAGTTACTAGTTATGGTTTATTATCGCCCTCATGGAGAGGACACTTCAGACAAATCATTGTGCTATAAACAAATTATTTCAGGTACGTACAACAATATATACACTATATAACTAATACAGAACAAAGATAATAATGTACGCATGAGCTAAATTTACTTGTAGGCCAAAATGTGTTTTGATATTCTACCACAACAAAATAACAATTACAATACGGTAGTAAGTGTGCCTATTTTAAAAATCTCCGAATTCTAATATACATAAAAGTTAAGCTCACAAATTATGCGTTTTTCCTACACAACACATGCTATATGTTATGCTACCAATGTTATTTATATAGTTAATATGAAAACAAATTGCAAGCTAACGCTGGCTAAAATCACCTTAGGATTTATAACACAAGTACTCAATCTTTTGGTATGCCAATTTTTTTTCTATCCCATCAAGAAATACTTAAGATTCAGACGTACATATATTATGATGTATATAGCATTGACATGACACAATCCAGTCACATTAAACAACTTGAAATCTCGTCTGTACACATACCTGCAAGGTACTATTCAACGCTTCTTTTGGGTTCATAAAAAATTGCTGAGTTTTCGACTTCATCTTAAAACAAAGACAAAATCAGCCAAAATTATGGATTATCTTTTTATTTAATAGGTACACTACATATGTTTACTATCAAAAATACTAATAACAAACAAGCGAGGGTGAAACGACAAGCATAAGCAGGGAAAGGTTGTCATTTTGCGTAATGAATTATTTTCCTCTTTTTTCGATTATCAGTTCCGGCCAAAAGTAAGTGCAATCGAAAACGATAGAAATTTAAATCGATCAATCGAAATCGCAATGGATCGAGATTTCAGTTAATCGCGATCGAAAACAATCAAAATTTTTATCGAATATTTTGCACATACTTCTGGCCCCGACTAAACTACCTTAAAACAGTGTAAGCCTGAACCCAATGAAAATCTTACAACCGTGTGTACCCAAAACCCATCTAAAACATCTGAAAAGTCATGTCGATTCGTGCTCTTATTCTGCTTTTTTCTTTCGCGGTTTTTCGATGCGAAGCCTTTGTAGTGAGATATGGGCGGCCAAAAACTGGTACGCGTACGGCCAGATTCGGCAAAGATCCATTAAACAACCTTCTTCATTTTGATCCCGAAGATGGGGTCTTAGCTGTTCGCTTTCAACTAAAGAGCACACCCTCATCAGTTTTTGGCGTGTACACAGTTGTGGTGGGAGGACCTTTTCTCCATGTCCGTTTTCCCTTCCCCACTCGGCCGACACCTCCATGTTTACATAAATCCAAAAAATTTTAATGTCTCTAAATTTATGTATTGTGTATACAAAATGTTTTTTAAAACATTAGTTACCATTATTTTGTTAAAACGGCTTTTTCAAGCCTGAAAGTACTTGTGCGACAGTAAAACATAAAAATATGGAAATTCTTAGCATTTTTAAGCTCAATTTATTCCCTCCACTTTGAAGTTTCCGCTAAAAAACCGACTCCTCCATTTTCTGGAGGGCTGTGGGCAGGCCTGTAAGTTTTGCTGTCGAGTAAAAAAATTGCCGAAATTCACTCACCCGAAGATGAGTTATGCGCGACAGAAACGAAAAATAAACTAATTCCCACAATCTTTCCCCGTAGCGCCCTCAGTCGAAACTCCGCTCGCTCCGTTCTAATAACAATGGAAATTATATGGTGGATAAAGATATATGTAGGTCCTCCTTCGGTTGGAGGGGGGAATTCGGGGAAAGGGCCCACCATCTTTTCAGGTACTCGAATATTACGATTATTGTTTTTTCAAGAGTTAGATGGTGGTTGAAAACATGAATTATGGCGGATTGAATATTTGTGTTTGCAGTTTTTGTAGTCACTGCAACGCCACTTATAGTTATCGTGTCGTACGACATCATTGCGGGGAGCTAGATGGCAGGGTTGGCCGCAGACGCACGTCTTAGTATTAGCAATTAGCCTCAGTTCTGTTAGTAGGGATAGTGTTTGGTCATAGTCTATTGTTCGGCGTACAATGGTGTTATATTTAATAGTAAGATGTTGTATATTTTGACGGGGAATGATTTCATCAGGCGGAATAATGGTGTAACGAGTGTTGGAAGGTCTACCTCCAAGCATGTTACATACGTAATGATTTCTGAAACAAGAAACTGATTTCGGAATTGCTAAGATTTCAGGTTTCTGCCTCAAAGGTGTTTGTGTTTAATATCAAGACAACGGTACCGCCAGACCCAGGCGGTGAGGCACCGTGGCCATGCCTGGAAGGGCTCTGTGACCTTGGCCAGCACAGCGGCTTAGTAGCGGGGGTTCGGGGGGCGGTGGCCACCTGACTTAGCTTAGGCTTAGGCTGAGTGGATGGTCGGATGATAAAACTAACGTTATATTAAATTTTGAAATGTACGACCTCGAAAATAGGTCGCGGCCGACTTAAATGGAAATCCGTGAAAAAAGTTTTTGGGTGCCAATCCACGTACTTAGGGGTGTAAGTATGCGCCCTCTGGAGCAGGCTGGAAATGGAGAAATTTTTTTTCGTTTTGCACTGATTTGGGTCCAATATGGTCACTGCAGACGAAAAATTGTTGATTCCATCATTTTTGAGTCTCCCCCCAACCGAAGGAGCGCCATGATAACATATATCTTCTAGCGCTTATATCAGCAGTTAAGTGATTAAGATAAGTACTCTAAATAACTGTTAGCCGTGGGATCAGCCGGTCGGCAAGGGGGATACAAGGACACGGGAGGATAAATTTTCGAAATTTTTTGGGGTTAAAAATAGTTCCTATTTTTGGCAATTTTTCTCGCTTTGCCAAGTTTCCACCAATTTTTCAACGATGGGGCAATCGGTGCTTCGTGCCGAGTTAGGATCCCACGCTTCGGAGGGGATAACCTCCATTTGGAGGATGTATGGTATATTTGAGGTAATATTGGACTGTCGCTGCACTTCAACAGATCGTTTATGGCTTGAATGAATTGGTTAGCTGATAAAAGGATGTTCATAAACTCAACTGTCTTGCTAAATCAATTTAGCATTTATCTAGCTTTATCCTGTTTTTTTGTTTAAAATTTAAAGATCTAATATAGCTGTTTTCTGACATGTATAGTTGTTAAGCTATTAAACAGTATATAAACTGTACCACATACGTTCTTCCAGTCAATCACTAGTACGATATACTGTATTAATCTAAAAGTTGAACGGCTTTTTAAACAACTGTGGACAATAACATAATTATATACTAATATTCGAAGCACCTTTTTTATAAATGATAGCCTTTTTGAGTATCATTTCTCTGCAAACTCCAAATTTTGCGAAGTTATTTTGCTAAACATACATTTTAAATGAAAGAACATCAATGGATTCACTTAAAAGGTTCCGCATAGGGTTTGCAGTTAAATTTCTGTTGTGCGATTCATGTTGGATTGATGGAAACATATTTTACTCGATATGATAAATTGCATACTATACCTTTTGAATTGGCTAGCCCATATTGAAACATGGACACATATCATTAGTTTGGGAATACGGTAAGAAAATAATGTTTTAAATGTAAAAATAACATCTTCTTCTGACAGGACCTGCTCAGACTTCATGCGTGACCGACCGGGCTTCGGGCTGCTCTTCAAGATTTCAAGCCTGGACGATTTTATCATATGTTGGCCGGACCTAAAAAATTAGGTCCATTCTTACATGTACCATCTGGCCAGTAAGAATTGTTCGCTTAGCAAGTTGCACTCCCTGCACTAAGCATTTAATAACGCTTTCACGCACGATATGGTTTTAAATGAATTTTTTATTTGTTCATACCTGTCGATTAATTTCGATCGTAGTACACTTTTGGCCACATACGTTGCACGTATCTTTCGTAGCTATAATAATTACAGATTCGGCAATACAATCCAATTACGAGAACGGAAGCTTCCCCTTTGAATAACTGCCCCTGCAACTAATTTATAGTTAGAAATTGTACAAATAAAAGTTAGATTGCAAAAACTATTTTAAGTATGACAACTCTTAGTATGCTTACAATTTCTAAAAATTCCAGTAATTTTTATTCCATGTTAAAACAATATTTCCTTAACTTAAAACTCTCTTAATATTTTCGATGCTACGTTACATAAGTCTCAGTTAAATATTTTGCCTGAAAAAATGCTATAAAATATATATGGCGCCGCATAGTGAAAGTCCAGTTTGTTGAATGCCAATGTAAACGGTTGTGCCAAATAAAAACAAACATTTGGCAATGCGTGACCTGACTTTTAATACAAAAATATAAACATGTACAAAAAAGCTTTGATCCAAAAAATTTGCTAAGTTAGCTACAGCGCTATCCGCAGTGCATTCATAAACATGTATGAAAAGTTTTGAGCGTAGCATTTGAAATCCTTACAACTGCGAGTACAAATCTCCTAATGCAAATGCAAACATCAGGAGAAAGTGCTACCAGAGGAAAACCATCTGATTTTGTACATATTTTACAATTATATCAGTCTGCTCACCGAAAACCACAGAACACTCTAAATGCAATGATGAACAAACTAGAACAGTTGCAGGAAACTATTCTAACCAAAATTTGTGAACACTCTGTGCTTAATATGTATGTATGTACTAACATTGATTTCGTAAAATTTAAGCAAATTGAAATTAGATATACATAGTAACCTGAATCAACGCACGATCCACAGTAGATGTGTCCACACGAAGTAAGGAAGAATTTTTGTTTCCCTACCGATGGAATAAGGTAACAGATGTTGCAATGGAGCCACTCACTCATAGCCGTTAAACTGTGATTAGTCCAGGATATATAGAAATTTGACAATTTCTAAAAGTTCACCAAAATTACACATACAATGTGCAAATTTTTAAATTTCCTAAGTTATACCATAAGATATAGTGCAATTTTACAAAACGTATACTCCGCATATTGAGATTATTTATATATTAAATGTATAAATATAAACGCTAAGAGCTAAGAATAGTGCTACATATTACCAAGAATTCATGTTTAGCTGAAGAATATACCACTCTTCAGCTTATGCACTATCAGCCTAAAGGTATGTCGCCGGGCTTTTAGCCCTGTCCCCTGCATTGCGAAAGGGGACAAATGCTAGATCGGTATTTCGTGGAGGCAGACAGTTTGCCAACCCGTTTCAAAGAGGGGGACATTATCCCTTCATAATATACAATATGTTACGACCACGAAATGCAGCAGCGGCACAGTACAATACGCACCGTGACACACCTGTTTACGCTAGTGCATAAGCTGAAGACTGACGCAAACGAGTCATAACGTCAATTTTTGATATTAGTAAAGAACTAAAACTGGTACAAACGATTGTATGAATAGATATGTGAGCAAAACTAGACTCTTGAGCAGCGAGTGCCGCTAATCTGAGTCTATTGCAAAGTTCGTTTCTTTAAATTTCTACAAGAAACAGACGCAGTAAACGCCACGGAACAGTCGTTTTAATAATATATCAAATCCGTAGAGGCCGTTATTTTATCTTCAACGGTCAAAAAACGAACACTGGAAACTTATAAATCACATACTTCCAGAAAATTTTTAATATGGAGAGTGTTATACGTTATAGGTCCCTATTTGATGCGTGCCAAGCAAATACGATTTTATCGTATTTAGCTAGTTAGAAAATCAATACCTTCATTCTAAAAGCTTACATATATACATCTAAGTGTCTTGAAAAAGTAACAAAATATATTTCGGATTGGTGCCAAATTTAGCAAATCTAGCACCGGGACCGTAATGTCAATAACATACCCAAGATACGGTTATAATGGCTCAACAGCGTGTTCAACGATTACTCTACCATCCCATTCTTCACACCCCAACAAGCAAGAAATTTCCTTCCGAAAATTTCACTTCCTGGCTGGTATTTTTAAACTTTTACTCATAGCTAGAAAATAAATGCTTTGATAAAAAATCAGGCCAATGTTAACTTTAGGGGCCGGACGTTATAACGTCAGAAAAAAGAACATCTTAGAGTGGGAGTTTCGGGGCGGTAGCCCCCCAACTTAGGCTTAGACCATGGCTCATATAGGGACCTCGGCTTAGGCTAAAACTAAGGCTTAGTATATCGATCACGGCGTGGCATGTATTATTCTCCGGCCCCTAAAGTTGACATGGCCCAAAATTCATAACAAACAAGTTGCACCTCGCGATGAGAGGATTCTATACCATTTTTTGATCAGATGCCGCTGGCCTTTATTACCTAAAATTTTGGGTGGCCGCAATAGGCCAAAGTCAAAAACTCTTCAACTTGTATCGCTTTTGTGAGAATTTAAGGAAAAAATCATTAAAGCTACACAGGGGCGCACCGACATTCCATTAAAATAAATATTGCGAAAATCCATCAATCTGGCAATGAGTTATGAGACTAACACACCGACAAAAATTTGCCCCAGTTGTTCGGCGCTCCGCTTGCTCAGTTTCAAATATGCATATAGCTTAGATTACAAAACTATTCCTTGCACATCTGGATGGTTATATACATAACCGATGAGCATACAATTAATACATCAAAGGGCACATATTGGTAATTGCATTGGATCGCCATATATCACTGTTTACTAAAGAACTGTTTAGGCATAGTGGTCGTAGGAGGGTTAGCCACTAAAGGTCAAGACATGTATGTATACTGAACTGCATGTATGTTATAAAAGGCATGTCTAATATCGGGGCCCAAGAAATGAAAAAAATTTTTGGCTCCGTTTTGCCTAAAATTTTGCATACAGGGGTTTTCCAGTATTGGGAACTCATTTTTGACACTTTTTAACTGAAAAAAAATTTTTGCCCAAAAAAATTTTTTTTGACCTTAAAAAAATTTTGAAAAAAATTTTTTTTGCCGAAATTCACCCAAAACCATTTTTTTGATGCCAACAAAAAAATCAACATATTCAACTTACTTTTTGGATTTGATGGTGCTAAGTTGGTAGCGCAACTTAGCAGCATCTCTTAAATTTCTCGAAGTCTTTTATTTTTTTCTCATGCTTGCTATCTGGCTTTTGTAATTGTTGCCCTCGTTTCTCTCTCTTGTTTCTTTTTTCACGCTTCTTCACATTTCGTTTACTTTTTCTCACGCTAGCTAATTTTGTAACACTTTCATCGTTTACCGCCTGCTTAGTTTTTGTTTGGATCCGAATGGTTTTTGAAAATGGATGTTTTTGAGATAACAGAACAGCTAAGGGACGAACCAGCTGGCCTTTGCATTTTGAGCGGCATAACATGATACACACTCAAGTAGAGTGTCCGGTTTGTGCACGTGAAATGACCATGACACGGGATGCCTGTGTGGCTGGTTTCAAGTGGCGTTCCCCCAAAAACATGCCAAGCAAAGTATTTTGACCAACAGTTACTTCGCAACCACCGAGATTGCCGCCAAAGAAGAGGTCGTCATGCTGATCTACTTCTGGGCCGCGGAGGTCAAATACAAGCAGATTGAATTCCTCGTAAACGTGGCGCACAATACGGTTATTGATTACATGCAGAGTACCTCCGTGATATCTGTAGCTGGAAGCTTTTTAAGATCCAGTTCGCCTTTGGCGGTTCTGGGGCTGTCTGCCAATGACGAGAGCGTCATGGTGAAACCGAAATACGTCAGGGACAGAGTATGGGCGGAAACTCCGCCAAGCAAAGATTTGCTTGACTGTCCCAAGCCAGCAAAAGGAGGAGGGACGCCCGAATTCCAGCTCTATGTTCGCAAAGTCTATTATGAAAAGAAGGACTCTCTACGAAATTAAAAGATGCTGCTTGAGTTCACTCACCGAGCTGCACTGCATCAAATCCAAAAAGTAAGTTGAATATGGTTGATTTTTCTGTTGGCATCAAAAAATAGGTTTTGGGTGAATTTCGGCAAAAAAATTTTTTTAAAATTTTTTGGGTCAAAAAAATATTTTTTTGGTCAAAAAAATTTTTTTTGCTAAAAAGTGTCAAAATGAATTCCCCGATACCTTGTAAAACCCCCGTATGACAAAATTTTAAGGCAATTCGGAGCAAAAAATTTTTTTCATTTCTTGGGCCCCGATATTAGACTTATGCCGTTATAAAAATTTAATAACGTTACATGAGCAAAATTAAGTTATTATAATTAGTTGTACCTAGGGAATAATCATTTCTCAGCAAAAAATGAAGTTTGAATCCAGCAATTTGGGTCCCTACTGGTGGACATGACTTACATATACTTTTATGTTGCGCGTAAAGCTACATGTAACTTAAAAATGCATATTTTGACGTATATAGATAATTTGATATATATATATTAATATAGCGTGTTTGCTAAATGTGTGCAGGTACTTTTGCTAAGTATTCAGACGCTACATGTGAACGAGGTTATAGAACACTCAAAACTCGCATTAAACTTAATATTAAATTTGAGAAAAAGACCAGTTATAGTAATACCTGCTATCTACTTAACACCACTGCTTATTGAGATATACCTATTAGCAACGTGATTGGAGTTGAACTATGACAACTTGCAGCGTCTTCCACAAAACGCACACAAAGTCTTCGATACTTTCACGCCAAAGCTCATGGTTAAGAAGAAATATATGCCATGGAGCTCATTTGCAGCATTAAGGATGTTTGTTTTCTTTTAGGCGAAATATTACGCAGCTCAATTATCAGTTTTGTAAAAAACTGAAATATTTTATTAAGGGATTTTTGTGCAATTAGAACACATTTTATGCAACACAACATGTAAAACTGCAAAATTTATTTAACACAAACCGTGACATAAACTTATTATAACGCAGTTCTCTGACCCAAAAAAATTAAACAGTATATATAACAGTAAGATACCAAACAAACATTAAGTTCTGCAAAACCGATCTCCCGACTCTGTTTATATAGTATATTTAATACACGAAGTTTGCAGATCATTCATGCAATTTTGTTATAATGTATTCAGTTAAGGCATTTTATGTACGGCCAATGGAACTTTTAAGGGCGAAGCAAAATGATTGTGATGCTGTCCTGTATATGCTAAGCCTAAGCTAAGGTCCTTATATGAAACATATAATTACTAAGCTAAGTCGGGGGAGGGGAGTGGTAGGAAAAAGGGGCAAATTTTTGTCGGTGTGTTAGTCTTATAAGTCATTGCCAGATTGACTAATTTGAATATTTATTTAATGGAATGTCGTGCGCCCTGGTAAGTCCTATGATTTTTCCCCTTAAATTCTATAAAAAGCGATAGAGTTTAGAATTTTTGACTTTGGCCTATTGCGGCCACCCAAAATTTTAGGTAATAAAGGCCAGCGGCATCGTATTAAAAATGGTATAGAATCCTCTCATCGGCGAGGTGTAACTTGTTTGTTATGAATTTTGGGCCATGTCAACTTTAGGGGCCGGAGAATAATACATGCCACGCCGTGATCGACATACTAAGCCTTAGTTTTAGCCTAAGCCGAGGTCCCTATATGAGCCATGGTCTAAGCCTAAGTTGGGGGTGATCCCGCCCCGAGCTCCAACTTGAATACGTTTCTGACGTTATAACGTCTGGCCCTAAAGTTAACATTGGCCTGCATTTTATCAAAGCATTTATTTTCTAGCTATGAGTAAAAGTTTAAAAATACCAGCCAGGAAGCTAATTTTTGCAAGGAAATTTCTTGCTTGTTGGGGTGTGAAGAATGGGATGGTAGAGTAATCGTTGAACACGCTGTTGAGCCATTATAACCGTATCTCGGGTATGCTATTGACATTACGGTCCCGGTGCTAGATTCGCTGAAATTTGGCACGTATCCCGAATATATTTTGTTACTTTTTCAAGACACTTAGATGTATATGTAAGCTTTTAGTAATTAGCAATTTATTTTCAACTAGCTAAATACGATAAATCTATTTGCTTGGCACGCATCAAATAGGGACCTATAACGTATAACACTTTGCATATTAAAAATTTTCTGGAAGTATGTGATTTATAAGTTTCCAGTGTTCGTTTTTCGACCGTTGAAGATAAAATAACGGCCTCTACGGTATTTATATATTTAAGATTTAGACGAATTTGAAAACCACGACATGACTGAAAAACATAGCACACGCAAAAGCATGCTTATCGCACGGTTGTGAAATGTCTATATCGTTCCGTAGATAAATCAAAACCCGATTCGCAAAAACTTAGCGAGTAATCTTTTCGCGAACGATTTGCTTTTATTTTCTCCCTAAAATTATATCCTTTGGCAGTAAAACACATTCCAAGGTTCCGTTAAAAAGAATAAACGAATCGACGTCGCCACTCAGTATAATATCACCATTACGCATTGTTTTAGTACGGTGACATACAAGTTGAGACGATCCTGCGCTTGAGAAAGTTCTTGCACTTCACGAGAACAATTCCCTCTTTCTGCTTGCTGAGCGTGCTGTTCATCTGCAATTATACAAAATGTGAAAAATGAATCGTATTAAGCGATGTGTACAGTTATGTAGGATCCACATGCAATCGACCGATCCCTCTCTAGTTAAACTCGCTAAATCAAAAGCAAACTAACATTTTTATTTCTATTTAAATATCTTAACATGGTCAAACCTCGGTAAAAATAATCGATAACAATTGAAATCTAACTGAAACTTTCGTTCGATTTTTGAATACTCGCATGCGTATTACAACTCGCACAGCACAATATCATCGAATATTAAAACAACAAACAAGAATGTCAAACAGCCCCGGGCTTAGCTCTATACTAACTATAAATTACAATAATCACGTGTTTATATGTTGAACAGTTATCACCAATTTTATTTTCAGGGAACAAAGTAACAGATGAAAATTTCAACAGCAATACGTAACTGAACGAAGTACAT